>JANTPZ010122343.1:0-10670 GCA_025593235.1 Vachellia pachyceras | reverse complement strand
ATACAATCGTTGATCAGCTTACATGAAAGGCTTTCAGCATCATCATCAACCTCTGCAGTAGCAGGTTTCTTGTCTTTTCTGCTAAATACTACTTTCCCATGCTTATTAAATAATTCATCGTACATCTCATCAGTATCTTCCCTCACATCCTGTAAATAATATAGATTGTATCACTCACATGCCCTTCATGGAGACCAACAATCCATTGAGAAAGCTAACACAGGTCTCCATAGATTAGCACTAGAAAGATACATCACTTGAAATTTGGCATTGAAGCGTAACAAAGTCGTTTAGAGTTATGGATTCAACAGAGAACAAATAATAATGACACGGGAACAATCACATAAGAAAGCAGTAAGCCATGAGGACATATATATGAAAAGAGAATAGCCAGGTAGAAGCACATTGTTCATTCTATACCAAAATGCGGCAACAAACTAGAAGAGGATTCCTCTAGTTTTGCTTTGCATTTAAGCAATATACAAGAAACCGGACCGGTAACTGAACCGGATAAGGTAGTGGGTTAAGGGTCAGTGGGTTAAACCGGAGTCAAACCGGGGGTCAAACCGGTATAAATAAAAAAATAAAAAAATATCAGATTGAGGAGGATTTGATTGGATTGGAAATATACCTACCACCTCTGGTCACTTCGTAAAGCCCATTCTCTGAACCTACACCTCATCTATTTGCAAACGTCCCTTATTTCTTTTTCATTTCTCCTCTATATTTAGTTTCACAGTAGGACTTTGGTGAGTTTATTTTTTAATTTTTTTGTGTGTCTCAGGAGGGTATCACATAATACCATGCATTAAATGGTTTGGCAGATTCCCAATAAAGCCAACGAAGTGGCATATCAATAATTTATAATATATTGATATTATATTAATATTTGTGCAATTCTCACTATTAAAATTTTTTTCCCTCTATCTTTAATTATATCAACTCATCAACAGGTCAGACTCTTTTCATTTTCTTTCTTCTCCCTCTCACGTGAAGCTATCATATTGATATACCCACTCTTGTACAATCTTGCTCTCTTCGTTACTCATTCACAGAAACCAACCCGTACTCGTCTGTGTAGATCTTTCCATGCTTTGTCTCCATCCTTCCGCGTTGCCTCTCCTTCTAACAGTCAACAATGAATTCCCTTTTCTAATTGCCTCTCCTTCCCTCGCTCTCTCCATTGCTTCTACTTGCTACTGATTACTGAATCTCTCTCCCTCTATGGGCAAAGTGGGTGAACTGTAACCATTTCCAAAATCATCCCTCCCCCAACTGCATCCCCTTTGTCGTCTTCATTTATGTTTTGACCATCCTCTTCATCACTCCGTCGATATCAGGTTTTGGAGGGAAGCAGTAAGGGAGGAACACTGGAGTAGCAAGAGTTCTGGAAGTGCATGACCTTGCAAACGGTTCTGCGAATCTATTCTCTAGTTGTTTGTGTTTCTCACAACAAACTATGTAAGCTATCGTCCTCCATCGGAAGCTTCTTTTCCATCTCCCTGCTCTGTAACTGTTAAAAAAAACATAGCTCGGCGACTCGCCCAACTCGGCGAGTCGCCCGAGTTGGCCCCGGGTAGTCCCGGATTAGTCCGGGTTTTGCTGGGTTGACTCAACTCGGGGTCATGACATGACTCAGACCGGATTGGTGACCGAGTCGCCGGTTTCCGGCTTGACTCGGCCGGTCTGGTCCGGGTTCTCGTTCCTTGCATTTAAGAATGCATTATATCAAGAACGGTTGAAAATTTTTTAGGAAAAAGCTTAACCTTCCCTAGAACTAAGATTCCTCATTCTTTTTACGACACTAGATGACTAGATCAAAACTGAAACCTAAAATCCCAGAAAAGGGGGAACTTGCAATGTTATATCTAAATTGCTTAAATAACCAATCTAACCATCTTTACAATTCATATAACAACAAAAAAAGACATAGGAAGGGAATTATCTTGCCCCAGATTTTCACAATCTTCTTAAAAACAGAACGAGAAGGAAGCTCATTTTTCTTACCGAGAAAAAGCTGTCCTCAGCTTCTTTACCGTAAGCATATCTAAACTGTGAGTTTCTCTTGGTTGAACTTAGACTACAGAGCTGCTGTGAATGATACCCCTTTCCATCATAGGAGCTGAAAAGCTTCCTGGGTTTTGGACAAGACGTGGATTCAGCATGACCCAGTTGCCGGAGTTCGCATGGCAACCTCGCAGCAACGCCGGCATCTTGAACCCTAACCCAAGAGTTCTTCCAAGAAACAAGAGCGTTCACAAACACACAATCTCAAGTTCCTAACTCAGAACCCAAAGAGGCAAAGACTGACAAAAAAGAGTGAAAAATAATCCTAACCCAAATGCTTCTAAGGTGCCGAGCGACTGAGCGAGAGCAGCAAGCAATGGAGAAAACTGAAAAGTGTGTAGTAGCCGAGCAGCAGAGCGATGGCGAATCAGAGCGAGGGTAGTGCAGCTATGAAGGTGAATCAGAATGATGAAGAGAAATGTACGCTGAATCAGAGAGAGACGAGTATTTAGCGGTGAGGAAGAAAAACCGAGAGAGACGAGTGTACGCTGAATTTAAAAATACAAAAAATATACCTGCGGATTCTATTTCCGCATGTACTTTACCCGCAGATTCAAAAATCCACAGATAATTTTTTTTTTATTTTTTTTATACATAAAAAAATTACCTATGAAAAAAATCCGTAGGTAATATTTTTCTATTTTTTTAAACATAAAAAATTACCTGCGGATTTTCAAATCCGCAGGTAATATTTTTCTAAATTTTTTAAAAATAAAAAATTACCTGTGGGAAAAAATCCGCAGAAAAAATACCTGCGGATTTTTTCAGCAGGAAAAATCCGCAGGTATATTGTAATTTTTTACTAGTGTAATTTGTTGGCTTATTTGACGAGCAAGGAATGAGCACATGCATGGGGTAATGAGGCTAGATTCGCGCAAGCTAAAGCCATACATCATTGTATTTTTCGCTCGAGCACTAAAATGAGTGAAGTGAATCTAAACGGTAAATGTGAAGTTGACAGACGGCCTCCTTCTGAGAATATTTCAGACGGTATACGAGTTATGGTAGACGGTGCCTACTCCTATACTTCTAATACCGCAGCTTATAGCGGCATCCTAATGAATTGGGGAGTTATTTTTGAAGGCTTTATGATGCGTCTGGATCATGGGGATTGTTTTACTGCGGAATTATGGGGCTGCTTAATGGGGTTTAAAAGAGTATGGGATTATAGAGTAAAGAAGCTTACTCTGACCTCAGACTCAGTGGAAACTATTAGCCTCCTCCAGAAGGAGGTATCGGATCTTCATGAGGAACTGAGCATGATTAGCGAGATAAAAATGATGCTCCAGCTGGATTGGGATGTCAGTTTGAAAATTATCGAGAGAGATGCAAATGAAGCTGCTGATTGTATGGAAAAGAATACACTTGGTAGTGCTCTTGGACACCACATCCTTAATGGACCCTTTACGGTTGCTTTTCTGAAGGTAGTGGGCGTCACTTAATTTTCCTCCTTTTGTTTTATTTCCATTTGTATAAAAAAAACTCCTCTAGTATGCTTATTCCAAATTTCCAATCTACAATATAAATCATTTAATTAATTAAACAAAATTAAGATTAAGGAATGATATTTAACTTATTAAATATGTCTTAAAATTGAAGCATTATTTCTACTTTACGTTTATTAAATGATGTTTTGAAGGAGAAAAAATATAACGAATCACATTTAAATATGAATTAATTGGGTGGGATAAACATTAGTTATCATGTAAATAATTTAAATTGTGGATCAAATCATTTCCCTAAAAATAACATATATTTGTAAATAGGAAGGAGCACTTAATTATCTCGAACATCGTAGGATACTTTAAAGAAGCTTATCTATACACATAAGTGTGGTTGACTCCTCGTTTTGAGGGCAAGATATACACAGGGCTAAGTCAAGCACAACATTAAAAGTATAGGGGCCAAGTCAATCTAGATGGTTCTGATTGAATTTATGTTTTATAGTTATAAAAATTATTTTAATAGGTAAAAATTTAAAATAAAATAAAATTCTTAACTATCATATTTTTAAATAAAATTTTTTTATTAAAATTTGTTAGTTCAAATCAGATATGGTAGTGTAGAATTCAATCTGAACGATTCAAATCTAAAAGGTTGTATGAGCTCATCACTTTAACGAACGCCATAACCCTACACATTAGCATTTACTTCAATTAATTGTAAAAAAAATGAAAAGTTGAAAACAAACCCTACCATGTGTTGCACAATTCTTAATTGCTTGGATGAGTAAAAGGTTGATTTTAGAAAGGAAAGCAGAGGAGAGAAACGAGAGAAAGTGAAACTAGAGAGAAAGTGAAACTCTTTTTTATTTAGTTGGATGATAAAAAATAGCGAAAAAAAGAGAGTATATAAATTACCTGAATGACTAAAATACACTTACCTATTCAGAATATATCTTGTTTAAAATTAAATTTTAAATAACTATATATATCAAAATGAAGAAATCTTCATAACATTAACATCCGCACATGATTTAACTTTAAATTATTTGGCAGAAATGTATAAACTTTTATTTTTATTTAAAATTTTATTCTAACAAGTTTCATTTTATTTAAAATATTGATTCTTTAATTTAATAAAAATCTTAATCATTTTGTTTCTAGAGGGATCAAAATTATTGATTTGAGACTTGAGCAATTAAAAACAAAATGAAGGTAAATTTACTAGATCGAGTATTGTATTAAGAATTCTCGTGAACAATTGCTACAAGCTCCAACCAAATTCACAGCAATGAGAGCAATTACGACTTGGAAAATTCTCCAAACACATAATTAGTGTCAATTAGTGTCTGCCTGGATTATCCATAGAATTAGTTTTCTGATAACATGATATACAATTAATAATACAAACATCGTTCGCAAAAAAAAAATAATAATACAAACATCACACATCGATGACGACTGACTCTGCAAAAGAATCTTCATATGTGATGGACAAATTAATTCACCATGAACCGTACCTAGTGTGGCCACCAAAAGCAAATTTCTGTACGTAGCCCACACCATTAGCACAAGGGTAAGCTAATTTTCATCGGTTGAATTAAAAAAATTAAATACACAAATAATTATATTATACTTTATGAATAAAACAAGTTAGTTTAGAGAAAAATAATAACTATAAATACTTTTAAATAGTGTGTATTTAACTTCCTTAAAATCTTTAGATTCTTCCTCAAAAATTAACTAACTTTAATATTAAATATTGAGTACATTGGGTAATATAATAATTATCACTGAAAAATCATGTTGCCCTAACGCCTTTTGTTATATATATTATGGTTGATCCTTACATTTCAATCCAACTTCAGTTTTGACCACTGTAATTTTAAATAGTTGGGTTGACATCACTCACGATCCAACGGTAAGGCTCTTAACTCATGATCTACTGGGATCTAACCATGTAGGTATTGAAGCATGACAAGCAAGCATTTTTTTTATCTTACCTCAATAAGTAGGATTTACCCAGCTTCATTAAGCTGCAAAGATGCATTTTTAAGAGGTACTACCAAGAATTCAAACTCTCGCTAGCCTGGTTGAAAGAAGAGCCCTTCGTCAGTTGAACCCACAGAAGATGGGTAAATGTATATTTCTAATACACAAGATAAAACTTTTTTTTGATACAAAAGGAGAGCACGAAGCTCAGAAAAATCTGAAGAAAATTACACATAATGGGGATATAATCCCAAAGAGTCGTTCAAGCACATAGCTTGCAAATGTTGCGGGCATGAGTGATAAGTCATAGAGGAGGAAATAACCTCTTTAGCCAAAGCATCCGCTAAAAGGTTGCACTCCCTTGGCACATACTTGATGACGACAGTCCAATCCATTTGCATGAGCTTCCTAATTTCAGAAAACAAATTAAAAGGCCGGTATTAGTATCATCACAAACAAAATTAAACATGTCAACCAATACCTTAGCATCCGATTCAATAATGATCGATTTGAAGCCAAGATCAAAAGCTAACTGGAGGCCTCTGTACACCGCCCATTCTTCAGCTACATGAGGTTCACAAAATCCCAACGATTTAGCAAAGCCCATAATCCAGGAGCCCAAGTGATCCCTTATGACTCC
Organism: Vachellia pachyceras; assembly: GCA_025593235.1. NCBI lineage: Eukaryota > Viridiplantae > Streptophyta > Magnoliopsida > Fabales > Fabaceae > Vachellia > Vachellia pachyceras. Next base: position 4,529 of record JANTPZ010122343.1, on the reverse strand, counting down.
TCCGCATCCAGCCTTCTAGGATGAAAGAGCCATGGCTCCGTCAACATTAACCTTAATCCATCGTTATAGCCGGTGAGGCTCAATGTCCATATGCAGCTGCAGAATGTCAGCATGTTGAACGTAAAGTTTCCAAGAAGAGAGGATAGCCCTGAGAGGATCGGTAGGTTTCAAAAAAACCGCATTGAAAATATCCTTATTTCTCCACGTCCAGAGCCGCCAGCAAGCAACACCCCAAAACAAGTCCCAGTTAGAAACCAATCCAGCTCCCAGGTTCCTTTTCAGATTCATGGCGATCCAATCACGCAAGGAACATGAGAAAAAACTTGGAAAATAAGAAGGTAGCACTGATTTGAACCACATTTCTTTCGCATACTGGCAATCCCGAAGCACATGAAGAATATCCTCATCATCCTCGTGGTAGAAAGGGCATAAAGGCGACTCATTTGCCCATTTGCTCCTCCATACATTTGTAGGAAGTCTATTATGAAATATCTTCCAAAGGAAAATCCTTATTCGCTCAGCTCCACTCCACTTCCAAATATGCTTATACACAGGACTATAAGTGTTTTGAGGACAGGATTCAATAGAGAAATAGGTACTTTTGGCCGTGAAAACTCCCGTGGTGGTATAACCCCAAGTCATAATGTCATCGCGCATCTGGTTTCGGAGGAATCACATTCTTCAAACTGGCTATCACCTCGCCATTAACTAAGCCACTTAAACGGTGATAATCCCATTTGCCATTAGTAACCCAATCCGCCACCCTGGAAGTTTCTTCCTGTTCCGAAAGGGGCCTAGAACATAGGCTCTTGATAGTCCTCCCCAGAATTAACCAGACATCAGAAAAGAAATTAACCATACTCCCATTCTTCACCTTCCATTTAATTCCATTCTCAACGAGGCTCTTCTGTTCGCATATAAAGGACCAAAGGGTGGAATCTCCTGGCTTAGAGCTGAGAAGGCTATGCTCACTTCTAAGTATATATTTGTTCTGTAACACTTCTATCCACAAACTAGACGATCCCATAAGCAGTTTCCAAGCCAGTTTTGCACTAAAGACGCGGTTCATCGACTGCAGCCTCCTAAACCCAAGCCCTCCATGAGTCTTAGGAAGAGTGACAATTTCCCACTGCACCGAATGAAGACCCCTTCTATTCTCTGAACCCCAGATGAAGTTACGCTGCAACCTTTCAACTTCATTGCAAATGGAGATGGGGATTTTGGCCACTTGCATAGAGTAGAGAGGGCAAGAACCAAGAACAGATTTAGCAAGTGTGATTCTTCCTGCAACAGAGAGACAGTTTTCTTTCCAAGCAGATAATTTAGTTTTAACTCTATCAACAATGAATTGGAAAGTATATAAAGGTTTCCTCTTTCTGGATAAAGGAAATCCCAGATATTTCCCAATTTCAGTAGATATATTCATACCCGAGATCTCCTTGATTTTCTTTCTCATAATGGGTGGCACCTTCTTAGAGAAGAAAATCGAGGATTTCTCTATACTTACCTTTGCTCCTGAAGCCTTGCAAAATCTGTCCAGACAAGACATCATAACTCCAATTTGCTTCTCTGTAGCATCCCCAAACAGCAAAAGATCATATGCAAACACAAGGTGAGAAATAGAAGGACCATTACAGGAAATATTAAAAGGTTGCCACTGATCAGCATTCACCGCATCATTTATGATATGGGAAAGTTTATCCATATAGAGGACAAACAGAAAGGGGGGAATAGGGTCCCCTTGGCGAAGCCCTCTCTTCGGAGAGAAGAACTCAGAGTAAGATCCATTCCATAAAACATTATAAGAAGTAGAAGAAATGCATTTCATTAATAGATTGATAAAACTTTCTTCCATGCCTATCTCTTGCAAGATCAAACTCATGAATTCCCAATTGACCCTGTCATATGCCTTTTCAAGATCAATTTTGATTTCCATGAAGCCTCTTCTTCCCTTGGATCTATTCATAATATGCAGAATCTCCTGCCCAATAATGATGTTATCTTGGATATGGCGGCCCGGGATAAAACCAGCCTGAAAAGGGGAGACCAGATCATTCATAATTCTCTTTAACCGCTTGGCAATGATCTTCATAATACATTTATAATGGACAGAGCATAGTGAGATAGGACGGAAATGCTCCACCCTCTCAGGATTATCCCGCTTGGGGATCAGAGTAATTAAAGTGTGGTTCGCCTCCGCTAGATCCATATGGCCCTCAAAGGTAGCCTTAACAAAACTACAGATAGCATTGCCAACTGTACTCCAATTCTTTTGGAAAAAGATAGGAGAAAAACCATCATGGCCTGGCGCCTTATAAGGGCCCATATCGAAGATCGCACCACAAATTTCTTCATTGCTAGGAGTGGTGCCCAGTTGAGATAACATGGAGTGGTCAATGGAGGGAAACCTTAAGACACAATCAAGTAAAGTATGATCCCCTTCCTCAGCCTGGAAAAGATTCTGAAAATGCTTCATCACCAGACTCTTAACCTCTTCCTCCTCCTCTATCCAAACCCCATTTACACCCCCTAAGAGCCCGAATCTTATTTTTTCTTCTTCTAGAATTGGTTTTCAGATGATAGCATTTCGTGTTCCTGTCTCCTTGAGTTATCCAATCTGCTCTAGATTTTTGAAACCATTTAATTTCTTCCAACTTGAGGACCTCCTCTAATTCATGTTGTAAATCCTTTTCAAGCTTACATAAAAACCTTGAATAGGGGTACGAAGTTGACGCTTGGATTCCATTAAGACGAGCCAAAATATTCCTTTTCCTAGTCACCACCAGGCCAAAAATATCTTTGTTCCAAACAGGAAGAGAAGACCTAAGATTATTCAAATTTGAACCAAGATCACTATGAACATCCCAATTGTCAGATAAGGAAGTCTGGAAATTACTATGAGTAAGCCGCATAGCCTCAAAACGAAAAGATCTAGTTCCTCTACGCCCCTATCTATTCAATCCCAAGGAAGAACCAAAGGATTATGATCAGAGAATTTAGTTCTGGGAAGCACCCTGAGGAAACAATCAGTCAGACAAGTCAAGAGAGGAGGATTAACCAAAGCCCTATCAAGTCTTTCATACAGCCTAGAGCAACCTGAAAGACAAGGGCCTTTCCAAGTGAATTTAGGCCCTACGACACCCAAATCAGAAAGATTACAAGCCATTATCCTGTCGTTGAAAGCATTCATACGGGCTAATTTGCAATCGAACCTCCAACACGTTCGTTAGAGCATCTTATATCATTAAAATCCCCGTAGACAATCCAGGGAACAGAGATGGATGAAGCCATAACCTTTAACCTTTCCCACAACACATGCCTCAAATTGGAGTGAGGAATAGCATAAACAGCAGTAATTAAAAATTTGTGGGTCCCAGGAACAGAACACTCACAATGAAAAAATTGTCTATTTTCCTCAATAATTTTAACATTTATAATGCTTGACTTCCAAGCCGCAACTAAACCACCAGATCTACCTTCACTTGGAATCAACTTGACTTCATCAAAACCCAAAGCACTAAAGGAAGGAAGCTGAGAACGGATCCTACACTTAGTCTCAGATAAGAAAATAAGACTAGGATTATAACAACTCATAAACATCCTTAAATTTCTCAATAAACCTCTTCCACAAGCCCCTCTAATATTCCAATATAAGATTTTATCCATAAAAAATAATAGCAAAGGGAAAGGATCAGACCAAAGAACTTAAACCTGGACAGGTTCTTGTGTCTCGGGCACAACCGAAAGAAGGTTCCTTTCCTCCTAGGAAGACAGATCACCAAGCGGCCCAAAAACCTGTTCTTTCATCGCCCCAATTATGCTCCCTTAAATCTCTAGGGTCGAAATCCATTGGGCCGCTATTACCACGGCCCAACTCGTCGAGATCATGTGGCGTTCGGTCAGCTAGCGTCCCTGATCCCTCTAGCTCTTCAGTCATCATTTCCTCCTCGGGTCCCACCTCCTTTTCGCCCAAAGTCAGAAGCAGCACAGGTTCCTCATTTAATTTATCATTTCTCAAGCTTTCCCTCAAACATTTTTCAACCCTCCTCTGACCACTTCGCTGCTTTAATTTGTCAGAAGCACCTTTCTTTATTACCTCATTTGTCCGCTCGATAGAGTTGCACTTCACATCAATTAGGGCTATTTTTTGACTACCTTCCAAACGGCTGCGCGCCGGACGAGAGCTTGTCTGCTCTTCTTCATGCTTTCTCAGAGAAACTGCGAGAACATCATCATGGTTAACCTCACTGCCTAGTGTCAAAGTCCCACATTGGAGAGGCTCAGGAGGGTGCTGGGCTATATAAACGGGTGCGCTGCACACCCTCACAAGAGCTCTTTTGGGGGAGAGGGTAATGGCCCCGTGACAAGTGGTATCAGAGCCAGCCCTGAGCCTTCGGTCTCTGGTGGACCCTCCGGACGCCGGCGAGGTTGCCGGTGGGCCCCGCGGCGAGGTCGCTCGCGGATTGGCTGGGGGAGAATGTCAAAGTCCCACATCGGAGAGGCTCAGGAGGGTGCTGGGCTATATAAAC
>JANTPZ010122342.1:0-15073 GCA_025593235.1 Vachellia pachyceras | reverse complement strand
AAAATATTTATCAAATGCATCGCAGAGGTGTTGTCAATGCAGCGCATGGTGTTGTCACGTGACAACCCTTGACAACACCATGCGCTGCATTGACAACACTTCTGGGACCATTTGATAAATATTTTAAAACTTGGGACCATTTTATAAATAAGTCCCTTATGTAAGACTGTACAGTAAATTTCCCAATACTAAACTCTGTAAAGCAAATCAATACATATAACATCGGTATAAGTTTTCCTATATGCTCACACCCATATATCATTTGGTCCTAATTTGTCTGAGGTATACACTTAATGGAGTGTTTGGGAAAGCTTCTCAACACCCCAAAAGCACGTTCAACAGTATTTTTTTGCAAAACGAGATAATCTCCTTCACACATTTACCTTGTAAATGGTAAAAGTATTTCTCCATCGCTTTACCAAACGTACCCAATAAATATAACGGGCTTGTTTGGATAGTCCGTTGGGAGAACGGACACAAATTTCAAAGTAAATATGTGAGAGAAATTTTATCTCAGTAAATATAAGAATGACTTTTAAGAAGGTAAACGACCTTCCCAAACAAACCCGTTAACATCGGTACCAAGTTTTCCCATATGACGGTGTTGATGAACTTTTTATCGCGCGAATTGATTTCATGACAGATGAAGTCGCTGTCAATTAATTCGCTCTTTCCCAGAAGCGTATGTTACCGTCAAAATTAAGATAGGGCTAGTCCTAAATATTAAAACTAATCAAATGGCAATAGTTAATTTTTTTTTGGGTAACGTAAAATCCTTTTAATCAAATCACGCAAATTAATAAAGGAAACTAAACTTTGTTAATAATCTTTTTCCCCAAAGATTAGGTTAGCATTCCAAAATCGTTCTTAATTAAAGTCATTAACATTCATCACAAAGTCAAACATAATACTTTCCATTGTTAGATTCAAAATTCTATATGAAAAGAATTTAAATAAAATATGTTATAATTGGTTTATTAAATTTTTCCAAGAGTATCATATCATCAATCATGAAAACTTATTTATAAAGGATTCACGTTATAAAGCGGATGTAGTAATTAATAACCGTAAGATGTTCAGCTTCGGCGTCTTAAATAGATGGCTCATTGATACTTATTTATTTGGGCGTAAGATAGCAGGGAGCACCAAGTTGGATTTTATTACATGGCACAGGATGAGGCCAAAGCCCGCCACGTACAGATATAAAGAGACGAGATTAATAAAGATCACTTCCCCAGCTCTAATTAATTTTCTTACCAGCGCACACTGCCACAGGTATCTGCGATTAGTCATTGGACCCGTTCCGGTGGGTACCTTTAGTGCATACCAAAAAAAAAAAATTAATTTTCTTATTTTATTATCACAGCTGTGATATCATAACCAGCGGGACCAAAAACATATATGTGGAAAGTGAAACCCTGCAAATGAATAACAAAAGACAACAACTTACATAGTTAAGTTTAACCTGCAAGCTGGAAAGCTCCACACCAGCCTTCAACAACTGAAGTTGTAATTGAAGATATTTCCAAAGCAACTTCTCTGACTCTCTACATTATTTATTTATATCTTAACCCAAGCTGATGAGCACTTGATAGATCAGTTCCAATCAGCACGTACTACCCATGTAATTATCCTTGAATGAGTATTATTTCTGATCATTATTTACTCAGAAGGAACTAGCTAGGAAGACCCTCAGTGGCACTTTTCAATCACCTCTCAAAGACTCTTTAATTCTACCGTGACTAAAACCTTAAGCTCTATACCGTATTCTCCATTTTCACACACTACCCTACTTGTCTGTGCTCCCCAATAGTCAGCGTAATCATCATGCATAGCGAACTCAATCAATTTGAACCACTAATTTCACTTTACTCTTTATCGATCGATCAAACAATTTCTGCACCGCCATCTTCAATTAAACTAATCAATAATCATTATAAGATCTTTTTGAAACAAGGATTAGCTAGGTTTAATTTCCTTCCATTGATGTATGTTGCTGCCAATCTTCTTCAGGAAATTAAGACCAAGAGCTGTAGCTGTTAGTGTTAGGGATTTCATTCTGTTCTTTCACCCCCAAATCCAACATCAAATCAATTGAACAAAGTTATTGTCAAGGCTACAGTTAGTCCATAAACATGTTCCCTGACATACATAAAGTAGTGATATTATATACACACAGACAAAGGCAATACATGCACATATATAATATAATCGCAAAATTAACAAATATCCCAGAACTTGTCCAGAAGGAATGATCGAGGTTGCTGAGCAATTTCAGTAATTACACTGCACCATTGTTCCTGCGCGGCTCCTCTTCCACCAGATCAGATTCGTAGAATGCACTCGGGAGTAAGAAAGCTGAAATGTCGTCCATCGTCTGATCGGGGGCGAAAACATGATGAAGATGATGATCAAATGGATCGAATCCCTCCTCCATTGAGCTTCCAAGTTGGCCTTCGAAATTATTGAAATTAGGGTCCACTTGATGAGGCATCACTAGTGTGTGGTCACTTTCATGACTGTCAGTACTCTTCGTGGCCGACGAATTATCAGAATCCGACGTCTGATGGGCAGCATCGTCGTCGATGTCAGGGTTCTGGAATCTGGAAAGATCCGTCGGCAATTCGGCGTCCCGACCTGTAAGCTCTTGCACTAAGGCCATGAACCCGGACGGAGGGACCTTCACCTCCATGGGGTTGGATATGTACACTACCTTGATGGGTTTCTTGAATTTGTCGCTTCTTTTAGTCGCCGTCCTCTGTTGCACGCAGCCGCTATCCATTTCTCTTCAAGATTTCAACTTAACATGAAAGAGGAAGAGGTAGAAGGGCTTTGATTTTAATTTTTTTTTCGTTGGGTATCAGACGAGTTTCTGGGAAAGATTTGTGTGATTGAGAAAATCCAAGCGAAACGATGTTATGGACGGAGACGGCGGCTAACGAGAAAGGGACAGAAGGTGAGGGGAGGGGAGCACTGAGGCCAAAGGGATGGGGCGGCACTGCAATTTATATGGAAATGGGAAATTTTATCATACGGAAAATACTGGTGAGTGTGGCTCACGCGCCGTCTCTGTGAACGGGGATAAGGGAGATGACGGATTTCTGTTGGCTTGAGTGGATCAATAATTCTGCCACGTGGATTGATGACGCAGAGGGCTGGACTCATGATGACGTCATATGCGCTCAAGTTGGCTCCTGCTGGCCTGGGAGTGGTCCCCCCTTCTCGGCTCTCTCATCCTCATCCTCCCGTACAAATGTTCTAGCCAAGCCATGAACAAACAGACATTAATGGAATTTTGCTGCGTATGTGGTTTAACTTGTTCATCGTTCCATTAAAATGCTTTGATTGTATGAAAAATCAGACACTACGTACGGTTGCCTTTTTGAGAACCATGCGACGATATTGAGCATTAAGTGTTGTTAACGAATTCAGATTTGGAAAAATTCAGGCTTTTATTGATATAATAGTTGGGAGTGTATGTGGTGGAATGGTTTTCTCATGGGAATTGAATTATGTGATGTTAAGAAGGAATTAGCAAGCTAAGTCAACACCAACGATTGACTTTATTTATTTTTTGGGGGGCAAGGCAGGCTCTGAAATATCTGAAATGCGTGTATGGTTTCAAAGAAAGCAAAGAACGTGGTGGTGACTTTAGAATCGAGGTTGCGCGTAAAAGGCAATCATGTCTCAATTCTTCTAAAGTAGAGTAGTTTCATTTCACAATACGAAAGAGCATCACACACACATTTATATAATAGTTAGGGAGATTTGATTTTCCACAGCACGTGGCTTGACTTTCTTGAAATGATGAAGACGATACACTCGTCCCCTATATATATATATAGAAGAAACCAAGACGCATCTGTTGCAACGTCCCGTTTTTATTGATTGTACCTGTCTTCCAGATAAGATTTAATATGTATGTGATCTCAGTGACGACTTCGAAATTCCTGGAGCTCCGTCCACTTCCAAAATTGACCGCCTCATCAATATCTTGTTGGGGGGGGGGGGAATTTTATTCTATACATATTACACAATGAAGTAAAAAGGAATTAAATATCACAGGTCGCTCGCTATAATGCCAAATTTCCTTCTAAATTAACCAACCAATTCGTGGCTCTTTGAAACCCCAACCAAAACAAAATTGAAAGGATTCCAGATCCAGCATCTATTGACCCATGTACACGCACGCAGTGACGCATGATGGTTGTGGGGCAACTATTTTCTCCCCCAATATGTGTTTGTGTGTATGTAACACGCACACTACTACTGCCTCTACTCTTATATTTGGGAACAAGATACAGATGTACATGCATTTATTAATTACTACGTATGTGGATGGATGGCTTTGTGCAAAATAATATTTACCACATTTCTTAAATGTAAGATTTTGAATGTAAATAACTCTCCGTAAATAAGTGCAAACGGGTGTATTAGTTTTTCCGCATCTGATCGATGACAAACAGCAGCAGCAACTGCCGCTAACTGTTATTCGCATGCATGGAAATAGATCTAATTAATCCATCATGTGGGTGTATGTCTTGTCGGCTGATTGATAATTTACACTGACGTGGTCAGGTCCTTGTTCAAGCAATAGAATCTATCAAGTTTGTTCATGTATGTCAACAAATTAAATGAGCGGATAGAGCGGAGGGGCCAAGTCAGTGAATTACCTAGCTACGAACTTAATTGAGCAAGTCTGGTTCATAATGTTGTAGGGTCACCCTGTTGGATGACAAGTTGTTATCGTGAACAACAAACCAACAAGACTTTATATATATATATATATATATATAAATTCAGTATCGCTCTGTAAGATAATACACCAATAATAAATCTTTTAGTTCACTGATAACTGTTTGCATGTATATATGCGCGTGCTTGTCAATATTATTACCTTGAGGATACATGTGATGCACATTTTACGTTGTTGTACTTATATTACTGATGAATGGTATAATAAATTAAGGAGAGCCACACAGTAGAGGAAGCCATGGGCAGGCGCATGCAAGTGGATAATTAAATATTGAACTAGATGCTAAACCTTATTTGGTGGGCATAGACAGAAAGGGGAAGTTGCTGTGACGTGATCTGCCCAACAACAACGGAAGCAGTTGTTAATTAATGGCCATTTTGTCAAAAAGCGAGCTCAAGGGGACACGTAAGCCCCAAATATATTCTATTATCAAGAAAATAACTTTGGTTGAATATATATATATATATATATATATCCGCCCCCTTTCTTCCAGCTTTTTAATTCAAAGAATGATTAAAATCAGAAGTTGCAAGAAAAGGGAGGAAAAAGAACGGCATTAATTATTCCAGAAGAAGAGGAAGGACAAGCGGCTAGTGGGTAAGCGAAACCATTAAGCCAAAAGTTGCAGCCACCGACACTCTTCATTATTCACAGGTCTCAACTGTATGAAAATGTTATTAAAAAATTGCACTTGGGTGCATGACATAATCTCCAAATCATCAAGAGGAAATGAGGAATCACGCACACACACATGCATAAGTAGAAGAGAGGGGGGGGGGGGGCGGGGGACAAAAATGTTAGGCGTCCCTCGCATCTTACCCTACTGTGCTACTTGCTTTCCATTCCTCCCTTGCTTCCCCTACACATGCATGCACCATCCTCCATTATTTCTACCCTAATCCCACTCCTACTCTCTTGTTACTTACAGTAAAGTTGGGCCCCATTTTGTTAAATAACTCTTGCAACTCATTTTGTACGTCTTTTCTGTTTAGTTGAGTGTCGTGCGTGCTGAAAAGGCCAGTCAAAATTAATTGATGTTGTTAAAATTACCATGTCCTTTCTAAAACATATATCCTCAATTAAATGTGCTCAAAATAATCATATCTGACCCATGTCTTTGATCTTCTCTCTCCATTATAATTACTCAATAATATTCAAATAGTGTCTTCACTGATGTAAAAGTTAACTATTAATAATTGCTTTGTGGACTTTGCAAAAAAAAAAAATATAGCTAATTAAGAGTATGGGAACATAAAACATCTTCAGAAATTCATTGGTTGGTAAACAGGAGTGAAGGGGGTCATTATTTTTTTTCTCATCTCCAACATTAAACACCTAATACCACTACTTCACTCATGGGAATCCAATCTCCTTGCGTATTCAATTAGTAATTAATGTTGGCTTGTTGTTGATTGCCAAAACACAGTACATGAGGATGATAGCGATTTCTTGATCCAAATTTCATCTTCTCCCGCCTTCCCGTGAACAAATTAAAGACTGATTTTCAAAAAGGAAGCATACAAAAGTGACCTCCTTTATGATTGTTAGATATACAGGAGTACGTAAAGTGTGGCATGAAATAGATCTTCTGCTATATATTTAATGAAAGGCTTGCTGTAAAATGGTTCAATTCATCAGCATCTTAGACATTTAACGATGATATGTGCCAATTTCCTCTTTATTTCTACTTTTCTGGATCTCATCACCTGTATATATATGTCACTTGCTTATCAGATCATGCATGTTATCTCGTTGTCATGTTACATGAGCCTCTTGCATTTATATTCATTACCATACTATATAGATCTCTTTCTACGTACATTCAAACCTTCCAACATCAACCCCTGCTAGATTTATACATATATTTGTTTGATTTTTAGAACAAACAAAATAAATGAAAATCACACAGCACTTAGATGGTTATTCAAGCAAGTTCAAAGCCGTCTTCATTAATACAGCCTTCAGCTCATCAGAATTTGGGATGTTCTGTCATTATTTCGCCTCTTACGATGAAGCTAAATATATATATACGCCCCACCTTAATAGATGGAAATGATACATCTAATCATAAATCAATTATATTAAATACTGTAAAATATACTTGGTCCGATCGCTCCTCGCTATTTACTTAATTCCTGCTGCTTATTATATTGATACCAAGTTGTATGAATATATATATATATATATATGCACACGTAGATGTATACATTGATACTATAACAAACAGTACAAAGCACCGATGGTATGTGAATTAAAATGTGAGAAAGCCGTATCTTCCATAACGGAACTGATGACAGGTGAGATGAAATTAAGAGATACTTCCAGTCGAATGGATGAAAAGGCAAGGTGGCGCAGTGTGATTAACTAATAAATAAGGTTTGAAAGAAAATGAATCAGATTAAACATAAACGAAAACAATTAAACTGATAATGAGTGTGTTTGTCGACTGATTTTCTAGGTCAGGAATGTATTCATGAGGGGAGAATACATTTTGGGCAAAGAAAAGGTGTTTGGCAACTATTTGGGGAAATGCATTTTAGGGGTCAAAATGCATTGTGGCCCTGGATGCATTATAGGAAGAAAGAGAATGACCTAAATATTACAAGTTCCGATCTGAAAATTTAAAGTCGTGACATGGAGTATTCAATGTCATGACATAAACATAAAAATTTTAAGTTGTGACTTGAGATATTCTAACAATTTTTTATTATTTTATTTTTCCTTAATTTCATCAAAATAAAAAATATGTATATACATGTATCATTTAATGAGATTAATTTTTCTTTTCACTTTTCATCCAAACAAGTTTTCACTTTTAATAAAAGGGTTAAGGTGCAATTTTAACAACTAAGTTTTCTGCGATGAGCGTCTGTCACCAAAAAGTTTCGGAAGGAGAAAAATACACATAATGTTATCAAAATGGTGCACATTTGACATCATTGACGGAATTTACAAACGACGTTAACCACTTTACTGACAAGGCAATGACTTGGTTTACAAACTTGCAAGTTTGACCGAAACTCACATGCATCAGCATCGGGTTTAATTTGGAGGGCTCTTGTGGGGTTCAGCTGGAGGTTCTTAGCCTACGCTCGTCGTCGAGCTTCTTGGCTGTGATGAGGATCAAGGTTTCTTGAATGGTCCAATTGCCTTTGCGGTGTTCTAAAGCCAAAAGCTTCGTCTTCCTCCTCAATCCACTGATGTGATTCTGCCCCCTTATCTCATCCTCTGTCTCGTCCATGGGTCTCCGTCATCGGAAGATTCTCGAAGAAATCTGATATCCTTACTGCAACTCGAAAGATCCCTCTTCTTGTTCATCCTCCGATTGCAACGGTTGCCGCGTCTAGTGCTCCATCGAGTCGCCGGCTTCCTACTCCCCATCAACTCCTCTGGCTTACGATGACGGCGTCGATCTCAACAACCCCCGCAAAATCCACCATACAATCTCCACCTGGTTAACCGTCATCATCGCTATTCTCACTGCTGCTTTCTTTGCCCTCCTCTGCTTCGCCATCTACCGGAGATTCCTTTTCTTTGCCCTCCTCTGCTTCGCTATCAGGCCTTTGTCCTTCTTCTCCGTCAACTTCAAATCCGAACCTTCTTCAATTCCATATTCTCCTGCCACTACCTTCCAGAAATGCTTCCACTTAAACACATCACCGTTGTTGCAGTTGAAGGCTTCGTTCCTTGCATATAGGTCCACCGCCGCCCATATTTGTTGCTCTGCGATTAAATCATCGTCTGAAGCCACAGAATAGCACTCCCACGCTTCGTTGGTGAAAGTCTCTGGAGGAGGTAGGCTGGTGCAGAGAATCTTGAAGGGGAGAGGTAGATTGATAGATAAATATATACACACACGGCAATGGGTGAGACGAAGATGCATGCATGGAAAAGCTTTCGCAGCACCTCTGTTGAGCTCGAGGAGGAAGATGATGAAGGAGGTGGAGTAAGAGAGAGAAAAAGGTGAGTAAAATTAATGAGTTGGTGCATTGTGATTGGACATAGAGGACATTGTGGGGTCCACTGGAATAAAAGTTAACGGCATTTCATAAATTCCGTCAGTATTATCAAATATGCACCATTTTGATAACATTATGTGTATTTTTACTCCTTCCGAAACTTTTTGGTGATAGACGTTTCTCGTGGAAAATTTAGTTATTAAAATTGCACCTTAACCTTTTTTTAAAAGCATGTTAACCACTTTTTTTTTTGTAGACCGTTTGACTTACACGAAGGATAAATGGACACCATTGGATCCAGACGAAGAGAAAATAGCTCCGCCACCACCGGTCCCTCCTCCTTGTGTCTAATATAGATAGAAACTATATAATTACTTTATGCAGATTAAAAAAATTATTTGATATATTTTTTTTAAGTGCATCTAGAAGTTTAAGATATTTTTGAATGCATCTGATATGAAGGTAAAAAAGTACTTCAAAGTATTAAATGCACACAAAAGAAATAGTTTAAAACGTTAGGTGTATCAAAAAATACTTAAAGGTACTAGATATACATAAGAAGATGCTTTATGGCATTTCATGTATATTAGCACTTTTTTTACAGCTCATACGACGCAATCATATTCGAACCACTATGTCTCGTTGAGAAAAATCAAACATTGATTTATCAAGCTAGTAGTCACATAAACTCATTACATTATAGTAATCCTTCTTAAATGGATGGGAAATCAAGACAAAGGCATTGTGGCATGAAAAATCCAATTGTGATTTGATCTCAGATGTAGTGTTATGCTTTAATTAAAATAAATTTGGTGATGAGGTGGCGGTTGGGAGGAGGATGCTATGTTGGGGGGGGGCGTCCAGCAGCATTTGTTGATCGGGGAACGAAGGAATAATTCAAAATCCGGGGGCCACACTGAATACCACCGGTGAAGTGAGACTAGCCGTTGGATTGTCACGTGGCTGGTCAATTCCTGCACCCGAATAGTCATCATTGCCTCTCTCAAGTTCCCCCTCTACCTTACAGCTGCCTTCCCATCTCTCACCTTTTTAATCTCCCCCCCCATCATCCTCTGCTCTTCAAAAACCGTCCAAAACGGTCATGCTCATCCAATACATTCGTTCGTCCATTCCACAAACTCTTGGGGGGCTTTCTTTGACTGGGATGATTCAAATAACGTCTCTCAAGCCTGGTCGGTCTCACGCGCTGGCCTTTCAACTTTCCTATTGACTTCTAAAACAATCCGAGGCAGCAGGATTCAGCGGCTTCTAAAATCCACCCACAACAAAAAAAACACGGTTGCTAAATAATCCTCCCATGACTCAAAAGGGTCTCATTATGATATTGCTGTCGCTGCTCATTATTGGAACCTATTGATGGACACACACTGTAAATATATATCGGTAAAGAATGTTGACTTTGGATGCATAGACTTCTTTTAAAAAAAAACAAGAAGTGAGGGGTAATAATAAATAAATAGTAAACAAAAACAGGCGGAACGATTAAGACTGTTCATAGACATTGAAGAGCATGGCCAAGCAAAAAGGAGCAGGGACAGTATTTTAAAGTGGTGCCGTTTCCAGATATGCCAACGAATATCCTGTAAAGTGGGCTGTCTTCCAAAACATTGGCTCTCTTTGGCTGCCATTCCCATTCATTCATGCAACTAAACAATGTGCAATACTAACCCATCGTCCGTGGGTTCAGCTGACGAAGGTATTGGACACTCTCACCAAATAGAAATGGTTCAATATCGGGGAAGGTCACTTTGTTGTGGCTCCAGTCGCGGCGCTTGGGGAGGCGTCCTAGCTCCTGGGTGCTTAGATAAATACATGAGGGTAATTGACCGCTCGTCCTGCCCAACATTGATATGACATAAGAGGAATGGAGATTTCGCCCTGCCCTTGGCATGTGGGTGAGCTCAACCCCCTACCTAAAATTTTTATACAAAAAAAACAATGTGCAATACTAAAATTTGGGGTAAAATACTAAATAAAGACAATGGTGCTTCTTGGCAAAAAAAAAAAAAAAGGACGATGGTGCTTACTCACTATTGATTGTTTTAGGTGATTGTATATATGTATATCACGATGTTATGGTAATTCTCTAAACCATGTACCCCGCATCCCATTCAATTTATGATACGAGTAAAGAAAGCACCGGGGAGGACGCGTGTGGGACCCAATCCACCGGAAAATTATCCACACCACCCCCCCGGTCCACTCTTCTCGGTCAAGCCAACCCTTGCATTTATTTATTTCCGTTTTATCCTAGTTTATTATTTTCTCTTCGTCTAAACCTAATCTCCCTCCTAATTAGTCATGTACGACGTCGGCTTGATGTCGCATTTTAATTGTGAACTCCTGCTTTAAATCTCGAAATCTCTTACTCGGTCTAATAGATGAGTTATTTTAATTTGGTTGTCATGAATTCTTATTATAAAAAGAAACTTTAAACGATATTAAATATATTCTTTAAAATCTATCAACTTTCCAACACTACCCGTACTTAAATTCCCACCAAAACGTAAGAGGATAAAATCAGCACATTATGAAATGAACAGTCAAGTTGCATACTTATGAAACTAAAATAATGTAAAAAAAACGATTAAATAAAACATTATCAAAAGAAGTATGTTACATAGGCAAGCATGGTGGAGGCGATTAGATAGGGAGGGAGGAGGGCGCGGTGAGGTTTGAAAGTGTGGGGGTGGAGCACGTGAGTGACCGTTAGGATTAAAAGGGCGCGTGGCTGCACGCAAGTAGGGTCAATGCCGCGCTGGGCTGCCTCGCCAAATTTTTTTTTTTTGTTGAAAAGAGGATGCTGACTAATGAAGTAATGAACGATTGGATGGTCTCTTTGGTTGTATCGTTGATTTTGGGGTTTTACTGTGTGATGAATGAATCCCCCGCTGCGTCTCACCTAATCCCCGAATGGATAAACATTTGCTCTCTTCCCTCAGAGGGGTCCCACATGTTATGGGATCATCCGTGAAAAATATCGTATGGTGGGCCATCCTCGCGTAACGAAGGTGAACATCTTATTCTTAACAACACCTCTTCACGTGCCCCACAAGAATCTCCGCCCAACCACCGTTCACCCTTTCCCATCTTCAATGTATGTGCCTTACCAACAATTAATGTATAACTTGGATTTACACATTCTAAACATAAGGACATGATGAGAGATGAGAGAAGGCCAAATCATATCAGCCACCACATGTGTGAAATACGATTGAATTGCCTGGGTTCACGCCTTCGTTCCATCAAAAAATAACTTAACATCTACGAGTCTATATTGAGCGATGGGAAGGAGTGTTCCCCCAAGTAAAGCGAGCAGGGGCCCGGGGGGAGGATAAGAGAAACGGTGTCGGCGATAATTGCCACGTCAGATAATTATTATTTTTGTTTGGGGGGCTCAGCCGGATCCCTCAGAGTTGTTGAGCCTGTGGGCCCCCCATGCACAATTGACGCATCGTTTACGTCTTCGGAAGAGATATATAACGGGGGAACTGTAAAGGGCTGAGCTGTCTGGTGTTACGTCAAAGAGTTGAGATGCATCCAATAGAGAGATGCCGTGTCACCGAGAGGGAGAGAAGGGGGATGCTTACATGATCTGTTTCCGGACATCATAAATGAATATCGAGTGGGACTGGATTGTGGCCACCCAGCAGCAGCAGCACCGTATGTATGTGAGTATATATGAAGGACATTTTTGGCTTTGCACATAAAAAGGAATGAGAAAATGCTATCCGAACAACACCCCTCCAACCAGACATATGGGGATTATTAAATATTAAATATTAAATAATAAAACGAAGAGAGGGGAAGAGAACGGTCTAAAATTTGAAGTGATGGATTCAAACAAGAAATCCAGAGGGCGATTAATAATAAAGAAAAGCGTCATTTGGGAGGGGGCAGCAACACCGTTAATAATGACAACAATGAATCGAGGAGGAAGACAGTAGTAGTGTCGCTGCCACGTCATTAAACCATTCCGCCGCTCAGCCCAAACGCAAGGACGCTGTGGATAAGAAAATTGTTATTCTACAGCCCCCTTGCTGACTCAGAGAGATACGTGAGTGGGTGTGAAGCCGGTTTCCATTTCAGTCCCTCGTTTAAATTTGACAAATTGCCAAAAGTGTTTATAATTACGTTTAACAGTGTTTTTCTGTAAAACGAAACAATCTTCTTCACATATTTATCTCAACTTGTGTAAAAGTACTTATAAGTACTTCTTTATTATGTTACCAAACGAATTTATGTGATTAACATCTAACATTTCACTTCCCAATTTCACGGGCGGATGTACAACTTCACTCGCTCCACGTCACTCGCCATTTTGCAGTTTAACGGGCGTTTGCATTCACTTTTCAGAAGCACCCATCGTAAAAATCGAGATACACTTTCTCTTATATATATATATATATAAGAACAGTGTTTTATTGTAAATGCCTACACATTTGTTTTGTTTCCCTCAATTTTTTTTGGGTGGTATTTAGATATAGATTTTGACTTCCAGCTGCATCGTATCTTCCTCCGGGCCGGGTCAGGTACTTCGTGTGTGTATATCAAATTCCTTTTCTGCCGGGCCGGGTCGGGTCTAGTGGCTTTATATTGGGTGAGATCTATCTTGCCTTGCCCATTTAAAGATTTTATTTATAAACATTTAAGTCTTTACTCCTAAAACTCACTCTACCTGTTTTTTTAAAGAATAAAAAAACTAACTTATCTCCCCAAATCTACCTTTGGCGGATGGGTCTTGGTGGGAATAGCTGAATCATCATTTATGATGGTGATCAATAGTCACGCAGCTAGATGAAAAAAATATCTCTACCCAACCACCTCTCTTATAAATTGCAGCACTGATTTTGTCTTGCAAAACAAGTTGGACGGAAAATCCTCGTCCAATCAAAATATAATTATTTATTCAAATGTAATATAATCATGTAGAGATCTAATATGATTCATTATCAAAGCTGCATCCTATTCTATATCCTATGTATCTTGGAAATATAAATATTATTTTTAGATTTAACCTATTTACTTGTGTTTTGCCTCACCTTGTTTATATTCTCAGCTTTCAAGTTTAATGTTGTTGAATCTTCCACCATTCACGTTGTTCTTGAGGTATTATCTTCTTTTCCCCGTTACTTTGGCCTGATGACTATAATTCAGACAACAAAGGGTTATAGTCAAAACCACCAGTCCACATAAAAACTTGTATTATCCAAATCATTGAAATTTCCTTACATTTCAGGATCTCTAATAGCTTTCAAATATTGGGAAGCTCCATTACCTCAAAATCAAAATACAAATACACATAACAATTGAAAATGTAATATATATATATATATATTGTAGTATATCCATGACTAATGCCGGCGATTCATCAACCTCATTGGATTTCATTATATTATAACATTATCCCGAAAAGCTGCACAAGTTAAAAATTGTAATTGTTACTACTCGTAAATTTACGAGCAAAAGAAATTAAAATTTTCAATTACCCGTACTAGACGGGTTGGGGGTTAATTCATTTACAAAAATATCCTTATCCGCTAATCCCTCGGTGGTGGGGTAAGAAAGATGAGGGATGGAGAGAGAGAAAGATTTTTGACCTTTTGTGAATCTACTCCAACTTTTTCAAAAATTAAAAATTATTATAATTAAGAAATTTCTGTGGGCTTCTCTTTCCGTTTGGCTCTCCCGTCTATAAATTGCGCCCTCCCCCTCCTCTGTTTCCATTCATTCATTCCTTCTTCTCCTACCCCGTATCGTATTTTGCGTTCACTCTGTTTCTGTACGTTCTCTTTCTCTTTATACTTTTCCTTTTCTTTTTCTTCCCTGTTTCTCTACTGTTATTCTGCTTCCCTTTTCCCCTTCTGTTGCTTGAGCGAGCTTCCTCCATGGAAGATCTGCCTCCTCTGCGTGTTCATTGTACAGTGTTGGTACTGGAACAGAGTCTCTGGCTCTGATCCCAGGCTTAAGCTCAGTTGATGAGAGAGATGTTACTCTGCCTCATCATTCTGACTTAGATTCTCCTGAATAGCACCATGCTGGGGAAACTTTGAATGTATTATTACAGAAGGATGGAATGCACGCTTAAATTTGGTTCTGATTTTCTCTGGAAATGAAAAAAGAAAGAAAATCTAAACTGACCCTGGGTCCGTCCGTCTCTGGAATTTTTTATGGGGGGTGGTCCGTTACTCTGCCTCTGTTCTGACATGCCGTTTTTGTTAAAATTTGTTCATTTCACATTGGATTTGATAATTTTTTGTGAATCAAAATTCATGTTTCTTAAGATGCCTTTCTGTCGGTCGATTAATTGTCCCCTCCCCCTCCAGTCGCAACCTTT
>JANTPZ010122341.1:0-13243 GCA_025593235.1 Vachellia pachyceras | reverse complement strand
TTTTTTTTTGCTAAATGCATGGGCCCTTGCCGAGTTCTTCGTCATTGTTTTTCAAATATCTTATGCATATTACTATATTGCTGATATATTTTTTAATATAAAATACGGTTGAAATCATTGAACTCTGTGCCCTTTGTGCGTGGGAAAGCACTGATTTATGTTGCAAATTGCAATAAAAAAGGTTTATATTATAATGAGTTTTAGTGGTTGGAGAAGACTGAAACGTAAAGAGCACCTAATCCAGGCTCTTGAGATGGGCACCGTCCGATCAAATATTTGTGTGGGCCATGTTGCCTCCCACGTTGTTTATTATTTATTAATCTAACAACTTCGACTCAATCCACGGATTAAAAGGTAAATATGTGAAATAAATTTGAAAAGGGTGAATAATTTGTAGACCGCCAATCATGCGTATATGAGTTTCCAATACTATCAGCAAAATATCATTTATCGATGGAAAAATCAATTATTAAATGGCTATTTTTCATCAAAAAATTTTCATTTATCGACGGAAAATATTAGTGACCCTCGTTTTAGTGACGGAAAATAACCATTTAGCGACGGATTTTCCGTCACCAAATAACATTTTTTTTGGTAGTGCAAGACTGTTTAAAACCGACCTAGAATCATCCAGCAACCATATATGTGGCATCTATATCCATTACTGAACCAATATAAAATGGTGTTTTATTAGCTAGCATGCAACTATATGTGCATGGTGTTGATAATTCATAAAAAAAAGTGTTGTTTATTAGAAATTTTATATGTATACGTAGTGCCGACTAAATTCTTATGTGTACAGGTAACCCTTTTGTGGACCCCGAAGAGTATTTACTATAAAATACAAGGCGTAGTTCAATTATTTCAACCCTTTGACTCAACTTTGACGACGTTCGAAATCATATCTTGCACGGAAATGGAAATAGTGAATGAATTTTAAATCGGGTTACCATAGTAATTGGGCAGAGTTTGCTTGGAGGTGGGGATTAAGAACTTGTTTTATTTACGAAGGAAACCTTATCTATACGTTTTTTTTTCAATTTTCAATTTGATATCTATATGTATTTACTACCAGAAAAATATCATTTAGCGACGGAAAATCCGTCACAAAATGGCTATTTTCCGTCGCTAAATAAAAATTTTCTGATGGAAAATAGTCATTTAGTGATGGATTTTTTGTCGTTAAATGACATTTTTCTCTCTCAATTATATCTATTAATTTTACTTTCTTAATACAATTAACCACTCTAACTTTGAATTGTTAGCATTGTTCACCTCTGTACAGTGTGTGTTTGGGAAGTCTGTTGGGAGAAATGAGTTTACAGATTTCGAGGTATTTTACGGATTTCAAAATGGTTTTATAGATTTTGAGATGGTTTAAATGAATTTCGAGATGGTTTTATATTGGAATGTATGCACCGTTTGGGAAACGGTGTTCCCAAACAAGCACACACTTGTTAATAATGTTAACAAAGCAAAATCAATTATTTAATTAAACGGAAAAAACATATAAGTAACAAATTAAAAATTTGAGGAAAGTATATGTATCTTTGATATAATTTTCCCTTATTTATATTTAAGGGGTGATGACAAGATAACACAAAAAATTATTCAATTTTCACTGAACATATTAATTTGTAAGGCCTTATTATTGAAGAGAGTATATAGAATGTGAAACGTATATATTGGGTTTAATTTGAACAGTGCAAGGCCTTATTATATATGGATGTTTAAAAGACACTTTGCATTCAGATAAATTCCCTATGGACCCATAAGCTAGATGACAATGGGCTTGTTTGGAAGAATGTTTCCAAAAGTCAAAAACACGTTCAACATTATTTTTTCGTAAAACGAGATAATCTCCTCCACATATTTACCTTGACTTACGTAAAAGTACTTCTCTACCACGTTTCCAAACGGGTACAATGATACACAAATCACAAGCTCCTCGTAACTCTTATGCCCCGTTTGGTCTATTACAACGTTTTAACAAACATGTCATCATTCATCATATAATGTCCTTTTACTAAATTTTCGAACTTGACTTCACATATGGGACTCAAAATTTTCCCAAAAGCGAAGGGTTGTTAATTGCTTTTGTGAATTTACTGAACACTAGTTGACATTTCATATAATAAATCAAAAAAATTAAGAGATGATAAAAAAAAAATTATAGTTGTGAATATTCAACATTAGGAAATCTATATTGATAGAAAAAGAAAATAAGAGATGTTATTTATTTGGTCCGTTTAGTAAAACGGTGGAGAAGTACTTTTACCATTTACCAGGTAAATGTATGAAGGAGATTATCTCGTTTTGCGGAAAAACACTGTTGAACGTACTTTTTGGGTGTTGAGAAGCTTTCCCAAACACCCCATTGAACAAAACATATTATCATTAACAACGTTGCATTAGCTATTTAACAATTTCACTTTAACCGTTGCCCAAAAACCAGAATCGTCTTAACAACCCCACATTACAGGTGAACATTTAGATCTGATGTGTTTAATGCTTTCATTACACTTGTATCAGCGTAAATATTCCGCATTGTCATCACCATCATCTTCATTCAAGTTGCTACACAGTCTTCATTCTCTTCACATTGATTCATCGCAGGTAGAAAGTCTCATCCAAAGTACTCAATAGGAAGATGTGATGATCTGCATCTATCAGATTTGGATGAGATTTGCTTCAGATTTCACATAAGAAACTCAAATAAATTAAAGTCTAAACACCAATTTCACATCTATGAGATGCTCAGTAAAATTTACTACAATTGTTTAGAAGAAGAATCAACTATCTAAATACCAAATTAACAGCATTACTTGAAACATTTATGTACAACAAACTCCATATAAAAGGCAGCAGAACCCGATCAGGGCAAATTATACCAACTAGTCAACAAAATAGCGACCCCAATTTAACGTCTCCATCGGTTCATCCCCTTCAATTTTCAAAATTTTTCCACATCAAAATCCCATGTTACTGGTCATTAAAAGCTTTCATGCTCCTGTTTTTCCATATTCTCTGAAGCTTGCTTGCGCACCATGCCTCCTACAATAAAAGAACAATTTTCAAGAGTTAGAATCACCAAATACTTAAAAATGTGAGCTAAAGTTCAAAGGGTCAGAATATGCTAAAATTATAATACTGAATGAGGGAACTTGAAACCATACATCATCATGCCAGGAAGAGGTGCCGCCTTTTAGGGATGTAGGGTTATGTCATCCAGTATTTTCAGACAAAAAACACTACTAACTATTAATTCACATGCTTACCCAATGAAGATCCAATTAAAAGGGTCACTTCATTCAATTATAACCTGATGATTCTTTCATGAATCTGGAATTTCATCTACATAGAGTTAGCTACTTCAACTATAGACCCTTTACCCTCTTGCATCATCAGCATCTCCAGTTCTTTTTGCCTCTCAAAAATACAATTTCATCATGAATATGTAGCACTTATATATAGCTAAAGCTCTATCATCTTCCTCAATAGTTAATAGCCTTCTTCTATCCAAGCTCTGCGGAGTCTGAAGAAGCTGCCGGAGGAAGACTGGCGAGAGTGACGATCCAGGGAGGAGGGAGAGGTGAGAGGGAAGAGGGGGCGAGAGAGAGAGAGAGAGGTGAAAAGGGTATATGAGTAAATCTACAAACATCAACATTACGAAATAACATGCTTGTTTGAGAGCGCAACAAGGAAGTGTTGTTGCGTAAATTGAAAATATGTGAAAAAGATTATCTCGTTTTATAAAATATTCTGTTGAATGTATGTTTAAGCTCTCTAAAAGTTTAACCACATAGGGGCAACAACTTTTTGTCTACATACCGATTTGGTATTTTGAACACCCCGATATTTCTCTTTTTTTAATTTCTATAGGCCAAGGACAGACTCCAACGAAGAGACTACACTAGGACAAACACAGAGCCACACCCACGCTCATCGTCCTCTGACTCATTCTTGACTTATAAAACTAGTGTATATGCAATACTCCCACGGTGAACTAAGTCAGAAAAGAGAAGAATATTAAGGGTAACACATTAAAGCAATGGCTCAGGGGTCGACTTTTACAATTCCGGAAGCAAGCATGCGCTGCAAAACGGATGCAAATAATCAGCCATTCGATAACAGGAAACAAGAAATGAGAGAGAGGAGAGAAGATGTTTGAATCTTCATGGTGATTTATTGAGCTTCATAGGCTTGCTGGTGCCCTAAAGAACCAACGCAAAAAGAAAGAGAAGGACGAAGTTGAGAAGGAAAGCGATATAGTAGCAGTGACAGGGAGGAGTCTTGTTGTGGCCGTCTTCAATGTGGTGAAGGCCTTCTTCCTCAACGGCGTTGGGTTACTTCCAGGACGTAGAGATTTACGATGGATCTTGCGGAGTCTGAAGAAGCTGCTGGAGGAAGATTGGCGAGAGTGACGATCCAGGGAGGAGGGAGAGGTGAGAGGGGGGGGGAGGAGAGGTGAAAAGGGTATACGAGTAATAAATTTACAAACATCAACATTAAGAAATAACACTCAGAACGCGATAAAGAATATTTTTGTGTAAATGGAGAATATATAAAGGAGATTATCTTGTTTTATAAAAAATTCTGTTAAATGTACGTTTGAGCTCCTTAAAAGTTCAACCAAATAGGGCCAACAACTTGTTGTCTACATACCGATTTGGTACTTTGAACACCCCTATATTTCTTTTTTTTTAATTTCTAGAGTATTATTTTGGGATTTTCCTTTAAAAATAATTAAATTTTTTTTATACATATGGTGTCTATGTGCTCTTTTTTTCTTAATTAAACCTTTAATTTTGCTTTGTTAATACACTTTTAATACTTATACAGTTGTTAATGCTGCTAATAGATTTAAATTATTACAATTAATTATGTCAAGAAAGTAAAATTAAGAGATTAAATTTAAAGAAAAATAAACACAAGTACCAAAATCAAAATTTAAAAAAAGTACAGGTACTTATGGTATGTTTTTCCCTATTTTCAATATATAGTTTATTAAAGAAAATACCCATCTAATTTTATTTATTAGTCTCTTCCATATATTTCACATAGAAAAAATCGTAAACATTATAAATTATGTTTTAAAATTCAACAATTTTTCACTGCATCCCTATTTAATATCCATTTTAACTTTCTTTAAAAATAAAGTCAACATATAATAAATAAATGGTAGAATTATGCGTTCACATAAAAAAAATATAATGATGTGATTTATAAATAAAATATTCTTTATATTAACTTCTAAATAAAACGTGAGGATATGATACAAATATTTTGATTGCATGTTTATCTTAAAATTGTAGAATTCTTTTGATAAATCTGAGACAATTACAAATTAAACCAGAGAGAGGTAGTTAAAGCTTTGAAAATTTCCCAACCTATTATGCCCTTTCTTTAACCGGAAGAGAATTTTTTCATTACATAAAACTTAAATTACAATACCAGAAACCACAAAGAGTAGCAGACATCAGAGAATTTAAGAGCAGCACGAAGCCAACTTACAGTCCACCATGATCAAACGCAAAAAAGCAATAGGGGGTGGTTGTCCAATGACGTGCTGTCTCGAGTCCAACCCCTTTGATGCCATTGCTGCAAAATCAAAGCAGCTACAAACCCCTTCTGTGACAGAGGGAAGAAGAACCATTTGGAGATTGAGACCAAACTCCAGAGGAACAATGATCATGGCAAAAGTAACCCAACAACCAACACAAATAAAATTAACCCACAAAAGAAGGCAAGAAACAACACTAAATGACATCCACATAAGGGGAAACAAGAACAAGAACAAAAGCAAAGTCCTAACAGTTAACAGGGGCAGTCAAAACACCAACTACACTACCAAAGATTCCCCCAAATTTCGGTGTTGCCAATGAATAACCCTCATGGTGATGGTGTGACTGTCGGCCGGCCAGCCACCAAACCTCAAAGAGAAGACCGCCCCAAGATCAGCATCCTTCGAATCCATGCTCTGCATAGACAATAGCTTCAACCCACCAACCCTCGGAGTCTTCAAAATCTCGAAGGCTTAGCCATCAGATTGTCATCCCAGATCAGACACATAGCTTCCACACCAAAATACCCATCTGTCTTTTCCATGAACCCCTGTTTCAGCTGCCAACAATCTGACCCCAATCCCCTGAATCACCATCTTCAAACAACTCCCTAGCCATACACAATTGAACCTCTAGCAAGAAACAAAATGACGAATATAATATTCGAATTGCTGCTGACAGAATTTTCCTTGTTTAATACACAATCATACCTCAAACATTGTAGTGATATGATATCATCTATAAAAGCAACCAAACGTGCAAAGAAATGTCCACTTACATGTGTCATTAATCTCTATGGTTAGATTAATGCTAATAAATAGCATATCGATACATTGCTTTAAAAGTCTGGCATAATATTGAATTGAGTTGAATTGTTTTCTCTCTCTTTTAAGTTTGGCCCTAATTCTCTCTGAGCTTCTCTGTCTTTTCCCTTCCCGGTTGTGCATCAGTTATCACCAGCTGATCAATCTGAAGCTTCAAGATTATTGGATATCATACAAGCTTCCATTATCTTCTTTATGGTGCACCATATATATATATATATATATATCAAAGGGTGCTTTCTAATTTATTGATCATATTCCAGTTGTGTATATTAATTAACTGATTATTACTTGTATTAATGCGCCAAATCATTCAATTAATCTTCAATTTCTCAATTAGTTGTAGCTTAATTAAATTTAACTCCAAGTCACTCCCCCATATTTTTAGCTTACTTCAAGAGAGAAAAGATAAGATTCGTAAATGTTTCTAGCTCTACATCTTATGTGTGTGTCCCCAAAAATAACCTCTCACTATTTTCTATATTACACATGAAGTACGCACTGCTTGGCAAATAAAGCAAGCCATATTCCTACTTTCTCACAAAGACAAGACAAATACTTGCATACTCTAAAGTGGAGTGAGACATTAACTGCACTTGAGTGTCACATTATTTGGACTCTGTGAAAACATAACTTGGATTATTTCAATCTTAAGTGGTTGAGGACTCTAACAAAACAATCCACATTTTCTTAAAAACAGTTATTTTGTTTTTAAGAATTTTTATCTTTTCTAGAATCCAGATGATGTATAACTCATGAAATATGTAAGTATTTCTTCGAAAATAGAACTTGATAATATTACAACTTCAAATCATATCCATTTATTCTGTCCTACACCACTCAACTTGGTAAACAAACCACAACTTTTTGCACAACACATGACAGTAACAAAGAACATAAAGTAAATCGAAGATGAATTAATTAAGCAGATTGAGATTGGAGCGAATATGGTATAACAGGTTGAAGAAAAAGAGGGTCTTTCTTCTTGACCGTGAGCCCAAACGTCTCAGTCATATCAATCTCACACTCAGGTGAGCCATCTTGAGGCAGCTTCCAGTCGAACCAGTAAAGAAGATTGGCCAGCATGCATTCAAGTGAAGCTAGTCCAAAGGCCATCCCAGGACATATTCTTTTTCCAGAACCAAATGGGATGAACTCAAAGTCCTGTCCTCTGAAATCCATCTCATTATTCTCAAATCTCTCCGGCATGAACTCTTCAGGATTTTCCCATGTCTCTGAGTCCCTTTGGATTGCCCATATGTTCACATATATCATTGTTCTTGCAGGAATATCATAGCCTCCTAATTTTGTATCACGCATTGTTTCTCGAGGCACCAAGAAAGGAGCTGGTGGATGTAATCTAAGAGCCTCTTTGATGACAAGTTTCAAGTACTTCATTTTGTTTATGTCACCTTCATCCACTTCTGATTTAGACCCCACCACTTTCCTTACCTCTTGTTGGGCTTTCTTCATGGTTTTTGGATTTCTCCTTAGCTCTGTTAAAATCCACTCCAGCGTTGTTGATGTAGTCTCGTTTCCTCCTAAAAACATGTTCTGAAATTATCCATGCATATGCAAAAATTAGTTCTCCGATGGCTGGGGCTTAAGTTTACAAAATGTACTGTTAATCCTTTAATTTTAATAACATTAGTTTCATTTAATCGAAAAAAATGACATAGTAAATTTAAATGGTGACCTTGCAATTAAGTGTTAACAAAATGTGTTTAAATGTTAATCCTTAAAATAAATAAAAAACATATTTCATAAAACACCAAGTATCAACCATTTAGATGTTGATCATAGGGCTAAAAGAGGAAGAGGAGAGAAGAGGATGGGAAGGGAAAATGAAAGGTTACTCTCCCTACTTATAACTTAAGGAGTGAACTAATTAAAACTTGATGTAAGCCTACTTCACCAAATGTTTACTCTAACAGTTATATATATAATATATATTGAATAACTTGAAATAGAAAATAAAAGCAATAGATAAGCATAAATTGAACACTAAGAGGGATATGAGAGAGAGACCGTTAAGATGGCTTTGAGGTCATCATTGGTGGCTTCGAATTCAAGCTTATGGCTCTGTTGAAGTTGAAGAATATCCACAAAGTCTTTCTTCTCATCCTCCTCCTTCTTCATCGCCTTCTTATTATCTTCAGTCACCTCATCAAAGAACCCATCTATTTCTTTAAACGTCTCTTTCAGCTCCTGAATTTTCCCACTCAGAACATCGACCCAACTCAACCATGGAAAGAAATCTCCCACTGTCAAATATGCAAGATGGATCATCTCCTTCCTCGCAAGCCTACCAAATCTTCCACTACTCTCTGACATATCATACTTCTGACCAATTATACATCTGAATATTATGTTATTGGTGGTCGCAGATATCATATCACTTATGTTCACAGAGCAATTCTTATCACTCGAACAAGCTCTTCGTATCTCGTTCACCAGTTCTGCAACCTCTTCGTCCCTTATGAACTGAAATGATCGAACCCTTTTCAGGCTGAGAAGTTCAAGCACGCAAATTTTCCTTTTCTGTCTCCAACTTTCACCATAAGTTGCAAACGCAATATCGTTACATCCGTAGAGTAAGGTTCTGGCAGATATGTTTTGGAACCTGCTGGCGGAAACTGAGTCCTGGTTCTTTATCAGTTCTCTGGCCAAATCTGCAGACGAAACTACCAAGGCAGGAATTTGACCAAGCTGTAACCACAAGAGAGGACCGTATTTGAGAGTGAGGTCTCTGAAAGAACGATAAGGAAGAGACCCTAACTGATGAATATTGCCAATAATTGGCAATTTTGGTGGAGACGGTGGCAGATTAGGTCTGTTTTTTCTTGGACTTGTAACAAGTTTTGACACGAACAAGAAGGTGATGAAGCCCAAGAGGTACAAGCAAAAGGTAGCACTCAGATCAAAAGCCATTCGGGCTAAAAGAGCTGGAAGAGGAGAGAAGAGGATGGGAAGGGAAAATGAAAGGTTCCTCTCCCTACTTAAGGAGTGAACTGATTCTATATATTGAAGGGTTTTTAACACGGCACTGCTACAGAAGGTTTAAGTGAGGAATGCAGAATGTTAGTTGATGTATCATATACTTGTATAGATATATATATATATATCGACTGTGCAAATATATATATATATATATATATACATTTCATATGTGCGTGTACATGTATATGTGTGTATTGATGTTTTGGTATAAGTTGCATTTAATTTTGTTCTTTGATTTGTAGTTTAGAGGCCACGTGAATGCTGGGCTTTAAATATGTTGCCTAATTTTTTTTCAAATAAAAGTATTTTTCAGTTTCTATCATGTTATGTTATTGGGCTTTGTATAAAAAAATGTTATTGGGTTTGTTTGAAACAACGTTTTCAAAAGTTAAATACACGTTCAACAATGTTTTTTCGTAAAACGAGATAATCTTCCCAACATATTTACCTCAACTTGCATAAAAGTACTTTTCTACTTCGTTTCCAAACGAACCCATGAAAAATCTAGTGCAAAAGAGTGGTACCAAATATCTCCAAAACAAAATTTTTTGTTTAGAATTACGAGGAAGATATTAAATTTTTTTAAAGTTAAACAAAAGATTTACTTTATAGTTTAATCCATTTTATCTTTTGAATTTGTAATTTTTTAAAGTATTCACCTTGATTGCAAATATTAAAAATGCTTCCATCATGTGATAATTTTAATGCATATAATTAAATAGGTTAATGAGAAAGATCAACACAGAGAGGAATACTTACATACTCCCATAGTATCACGTCATTTATGCGCTATCCAATAAAAATGTTCCAATAAGTGTTTTTTATTGTTGATTTCATATCTCATAAATTTCTCTTTTTCCATAATTCATTATGATATATATTTGTGGGATCACAGTGCAGAACACTTAGAACATTTTCATTGAGTAGAGTAGGATGATGTGACACCCTCAATCATGTAAGTATTTCTCTATCACATATTATTACTTATAACTAACTTAACTAATTTTTTAGTATATAAAAATTAAATATTTAACTCTTATGGTATTTCATTCCATTTTTCAAAAATTATAAAAACGAATACAATAATATAATTCTTACAAGATAATCGTAGGCATAAGTCGATCGGTTTGGGTGTATTAAACATAACATATATTTCATTTTCTATTTTTTTATGTACAGTTGAAATTTCATCAAATACAAACAAATAAATGCTTGTTTGGGAACTCATTTTTTCCAACGGTACACATAAGGTAAGACAAAATCATATCAAAATCTGTAAACAACATTTCGAAATCTATAAAAATCATATCAAAATTTGTAAAACCACTTCAAAAGTCCGTAACTCATTCCATAATATGATAATAATAAGAAAACAAAAACAGAAGAGACACGAAAATAATAGCAATTATATCCATTTAGAAATTGCTTGAATGATGTATATATGCTAACCTTTCCTTGCAAGATTACAGAAACATCAAGAAGACGAAGACAATAAAAACAAATGAGACAAGAAATTTACTGCATGCATGTGCATTTACAGATAGCTGCCAATAATTGATGATGTGATGATGATATGATATGATGATGATGATGATGAGACGTTTTCACAAATCTCACATTAAAGAAAAGTATATCAAACCTTCTTGTATCATTCTCCGCACATCATACAAGGACCACTGCAAAAAAAAAAAAAGGTTAAAGAATGAATCATGATTAATAGGCACATTTTATTAACTTTTGAGAATAATATAATTTTTGTCCCTCAATTGTGCCATCATTTTAATTTTGGCACTCCAAATTTAAACCCAGAGATTTTGATCATGCAAGTTTCATTGTATTTAAAAGGAAAAATTAATCTTTTAATCCTTAAAATTTTCATCAAGTTATAACTCGATCGGTCCTGAACTTTAATTCGGTGGTAATTCGGTCAGTGCGTACCGCAAGTGTGTTTCTACAGATGAGTACGAAGAAACGAGCCTGATATAATTACGTACAGCAAGTAATGTTACTAAAGATGGCAATTTCTTTATAAAAAAAATATTCGTAAGAAAAGTAGAAAGAATCTGATATAATTGAAGTATATTGGTTTTCAGAAGAAACAAATCAGACATATATAAGAGGCCTAAGCACGTTGTAGGAATCAATGAGCCTTGTCACATTCAATCAACGTAACTGTCAAACATTATATATATGGATCAACATCAAAAAAGAAAAGATATTCTGTACATGCTGATCATCTGTGACGTACACGTAGCTGATTGTACTTCCTAGGCTGCAAGTGTGTTAATGTATATGTTGCATCATCAAATTTTACAACAATAATGAAGAATAAAAAAGGTACGTAACACTGCAACAATATATATTGCGACATATTAGAGATAAGAAAAAAGAGGAATTGCTATGAAGTTAAAATGAAGGGACATCATCAAAAAGCTTCGATGATATGGATAATTTTAGTCTCATCAATTTTTTTTGGTGATCAATCATTTCTTTGAGACATATAGTGATTGCCTTGGGGGAAAATTCAGTAAGAACGAAGAGTGGCAAGTAGAAGTATACATAAAAGATAACTGGTGCTTAATTAAAAAAAGAAAGAGAGAAAGGGATAATGAGGAAGAAAGTGTATGCATACACTATCAGAAAAATATCATTTAATGACGGGAAAAACCATCTCTAAATGGTTATTTTTCATCTGAAAATTTTCATTTAACGATGAAAAATATTAACAACCCTGTTTTGATGACGGTATTTTTCTGACAGTGATACATATATGTATGGAAACAAAAAGTGGGAATTAAGAGCGGTGGCATTTGGCTTCTTTGGGAAGTGATGAATGTATGCGTCAGTGTCTGTCATGGCGGTTCTCTGTTACTTAGGAGGCTGATCTGATATTGATTATTTAAGTAAAAGATATTGTTCAATAATGTTATTAATTGAAGAATTCCTCAATCCTTTTACAAAAAAATTTATATTTATATTGTTTGGTCTATCTTTTTCATCAACGCTTTCAAGAACTTTCTTTATAAATACATGTTCAAACTACTTAAAATGATTTTCTATTATTTTTTTCTTTTATAATCATCACGCCTACCCTTCCTCTTATATCATCATTATTTATATTTAATTTTTGGTTAAAGATACATACATGTATGGGTGCAGGGTTGGTGTTATATGACTCCAATTTCATGCTCATCTTAAATTCTTAATATGTGTGCCATTTCAATTCCTTCGTATATATCTTGCATAAATGAGGATCTCAGTTATGATATAAAATCTACTCGTTTACATGCCATTGATCCTACTCCGGTGCATGTATAAAAACTTTACTTCTTTTCCCTATCTTAAAGGAATGGATAATGATCAGAGGAATTTTGTTTAATTACAGTGTTTGAAGTATAAAGACAACAATTATAGTATTCTTTTTTTAAAAAAAAAAATTCATCTATACCTGCAAATTAAACTCACTTGCAGTTGGTGATGATAACATGCACTATTTTCATTCATATATATTTCTTTTGATTAAACAGGACTGCATCCAAATCAAGCATTTTAACATTAAGCATAATGAAATTTCAACTTTTAGACCCAAGCCTCAAAGAAAGGTTCGACACCATAAACATAAACAACATACATAACAATTTATTTAGCTTTTTCCACATCACATGCATCACAAGAACAAGTGGAAATAATCCCAACCACCAGCTAGATAGAAGCCAAGTAGGGTTTTGGTTGAAGATAAAGTGGCATTGTCTTCTTCACGACGAGCCCAAATGTCTCACCCATATCCAACTCACTCGCAGATTCAGGCAACTTCCAGTCAAACCAATAAAGAAGATTAGCAAGTTCATAGTCAAC
>JANTPZ010122339.1:0-16654 GCA_025593235.1 Vachellia pachyceras | reverse complement strand
AGTTATACACAAATAGATTCTTTTAAGTCATATCTATGTAAGTAATGAACTAACCTAATAACAAGTGATGAGTTCATATGTATAAATGTAACACTTCATAAAAAGGTTTACTATAAAATTTCAAAGATAAAGGGATTATTATATAGTTGGTGCTTTGTAACCCAAATGATAATAAGAACATCTCTTAAATTAACACATTTTTATGCATGAGGTTGTAATTAGTTTGAGCATTTTATGAGAACTTTGGTAATCTATCTATCCACTCTCATCACTACTCCAGCTAAATAACCAACTTAAAATATTACTGATTAACTGCTAGTTGGTGTAGAAATTGTGCAAAAAATCACACTAAACCTAGCTTGAGAGACTTATTCAATAGTCAATGTACACCCTGAAATGAAATCCACGCTCAACTCTGGGAATTTTCAAAGCATGGACACTACGTACTGATGAAGAATGCATTCAATGGACTATCCGTATTCTTGATTTACCATGTGCAGAGGCTATCAAATTTCTCGATGAATATTGGAATAAAGTTGACTTGGGTTTGACTTGGTCAAAGATTTCCCTACATGAAACTTTTTTTTTTTACTCGGCAGGATCAAGATTAACGACTCTATTATTCCCTGCTTTCGTGGGCAAGGTATTAAAATCAGAATTGGTATCTAAGTCGATAGAAGCAGTGATAAATGATTAGTAAATCAAATCGAGATCAACCCATAGATTAGATTTATCATATCAAAATAATATAATTTAAGAAAAAATACCCATATTTAATTATAAACAAATTAATATCGCAATTGTTTGATTATAGTAATAATAAAGTAAAACATTAAGAATATATATTCATTCTCGAATCCTTTAAAAGTTGCAAAGTAATAAAACAATGAAACACTAAAACATAATTGGTTGTGGTTTGATTTAGTAATAAAAAAGGTAAGAAATTCCCATGATGATGACAAACTAAAGTAATAAATCTAGTTAAAAGTAAAATAAGTTTACTAAAACTAAAAATAAAAAAGCAAGTTTCTCTTAACAAAATAATTGATTTAGGTTACCCTGAGTCACACCGGTTCACCCCCAGGTAAAAATGTTCGAGTTGAGCCCTTAATCGAATCAATTAGATGACCAGATCACCAGTGTTTGGATCGCAAACCATCCGGTCTGGGTTTCAATACGCTGTTTTAGGGCTTCACCATCATGAACAGTGTTAAGCGTTTAGACTCTCTTACACCCCGTTTGGTAGCATGGAAACAGGAGGCTGGAACTGGAATTGAGGTGAGAAGTGAAAAACATGGTTGTTTAGTATGTAAGAAGTGGAACCCAGTTCCATCAAAAATGATGGAACCCGGTTCCATCCCTCCCCTCATGGAACTGATCCCAGTTCCATGGAACCCAATCTTTGTTCCAGCCCTACCCTCGGTGATGAAGATCTTGGCTTCAGACCATTGTTCCAGCCCTCCCCCCTCAACGATGAACCTCTTCTTCTCCAATGATGAAGGCGGTGGCGAAGGTGACGGAGGACGACGGATGGCGATGAACGTGCTATGCTGATGATTTTGATTATTCTGATGCTTTCGACGATGCCTCCATTGCCTTCAACGACAGCTTCGTCTATGCTCCTCCCGTGGTCAAGGTCGAGTTGTGGTCGAGTCAGATCCTCCAGTGAAGGTTAGGGCTTAAGAAGTCGTGGTCGAGTTAGAAGTTGAAGGTGAAGCCAGGGAAAACACGATGCCATCTCCCTTTTCTTCTGTTTGTTGGATTCTGATGCTTTTTATTATTGATTGTTTGTTTGTTGAAAGTTGTGCAAAAATGGAGGATTATTGATGGAATTTTTTTGGTAGCCGACTGTGCTTCTCCTCTGGTTCAGTTTCAGTTTCGGTGATGTACTGTAACTACGTTTTGTAATGGAATGTTTTGTTTTGGAGGGAGCATATTAGTTTTTTTACATTATAAATATAAATATTAAATTAAAATAATACACCACCCCTTCGAGCATACCAAACATACTTTTAATCTCACTTTCAATTCCACTCCCAATTCCATCAAAATCAGTTCCACGTACCAAACGGGGCATTATTTTCTCTTGTTGTTGTTGTTGTTATAACAAATATATATGCGTCAATTTTAAAACATCTTCAAACTTCAGATTCAAAGACACGCTAAGCCGCGCGGTTCAAGAAATTGTCATGACTCTTTGCTTAGACAGAAACATATACGTACTTATTTCTGTTCGTTCAAAAAAATAATTCTTTTGTGCAATAACAACAATGTTGTCGGCCAAAAGCGTGTACAAATTTTAAAATTTACAAAATTAATTTCTTTTGAAAAAGTAAGCATCAATAAAGTCAATATTTCAAGTCTTCGTGCATGAAACTTTCATGGGAACTATCAGAGATATGCTAAATGCTGCGGAATAAAATATTTTTAGTATTTACCAAAAAATATTACTTTTTTCTGCGACACAAGCCTTTGAACTGGATGAAGTTGGTTCTATTTTTGGTTTCTTATGGGGCCAAAAATTGGTGCTCACCCAATTGAGAACCTCTGAAATCCAGTAGGAAGAAACACTATAAATAGGCATTTATTGGACATGTACATAAACTTCACAAAGCTTGATTAAGCCTGACATTTGAAGATGATGATGAAGCTCGTGTACCTTCTTCTCTTCCTGTGCGTAGCGGTAGCTCACACAAATGCGACTGTGCCGGTGAAAGTAGGAATCGTACTTGATCTTTCTTCTCCAGCAGCAAAGATGGGATTGGGCTGCATCAACATGTCTCTCTCTGACTTTTATGCCGCTCATCCTCATTACAAAACGAGACTTGTCTTCATCCTCAGGGACTCCAAAAGAGACATCGTTACTGCTGCTGCTCGAGGTTTTCTTCTTTACTCTCTGCTTTCTTCTTCCTCCGCTTTCTCATGATCAAAACCTTACCAAACATGCATAGGTCCTTGTTGGTTTTGGTCATTGGGACATGTAGTTTGATTATGTCTCTTTTCCTGTATGGAATCCAAACACGTTTCTGAATATCGTAACTATATGATGACGAACAGCTTTGGATCTCATAAAAACAGAGCAAGTGCAAGCCATAATAGGACCATCGACATCAATGGAGGCCAACTTCGTGATCGCTCTTGGAACCCAAGCTCACGTCCCCATCTTAACCTTCTCGGCAACGAGTCCTTCTCTCGCTTCCCTTGGGAGCCCGTACTTCTTTCAGATTGCGCAAAATGATTCGACTCAAGTGAACGCCATTAGCGCAATCGTACAAGCTTTTGGGTGGAAAGAGGCGGTGCCCATTTACGTCGACAACGACTATGGCAAAGGGATCGCATCCTTCTTAACTAACGCTCTACAGCAAGCGTATATTCGAATCCCATGTGTGAGTTCCATTTCACCTTCAGCCACGGACGAAGAAATCAAAACAGAGCTCTCCAAGTTGATGGCCAATCAAACCAGAGTGTTCGTTGTCCACGTGTCCACTGATATTGGCCCTCGTCTCTTCTCCATAGCAAAACAGATTGGTATGATGAACAAAGGCTATGTTTGGATCGTAACCGATAGTTTGGGTAATATGTTGAGTTCCTTAACCTCCTCAGTCATAGAATCAATGCAAGGGGTATTAGGTGTTAAGAGTTATGTTCCAAAAAAGAAAAAGCTTGATGATTTTGAAGTCAGATGGAAAAGAAAGTTCTTACAGGACAATCCAAATCTTGCTGGCAGGAATCTGAATGCGTTTGGATTATGGGCTTATGATGCTACCCAGGCTTTAGCCATGTCCGTTGAGCAAGTGGGCACCAGCAATATTGGCTTCGATGTGAGTAACGCTTCAGGCAATAGTAATTCTTCCGATCTTGAAAGCTTGGGAGTTTCACGAAATGGGGAAAAGTTGCGTGAAGCCATATCGAGAATCAACTTTAGAGGTCTGAGTGGAGAGTTCAGTGTTGTTAATGGACAAGTGCCAGCATCAGCGTTTGAGATAATAAATGTGGTTGGTAATGGGCAAAGAACGATAGGATTTTGGACATCACAAAATGGACTAGTTCGAGATCCGAGTTGGACGAACAAAAGCACATATTCTACATCAAAGAAGGATCTAGCTGAAGTAACATGGCCCGGGGAACCAAAATCTATTCCAAGGGGTTGGGAAATCCCTGTACAAGGAACAAAGTTGAGAGTAGGAGTGCCAGTGAAAGCGGGTTACACAGAATTCGTGAAGGCAACACTTAATCGAACAACAAATCAATCAGACATCAAAGGATTCTGCATCGACGTGTTCAAGGATGTGGTTCAAGCATTGTCTTATGCCCTGCCATATGAATTCATTCCATTTCCTAAGATGGAAGCTATGATTAGTACAACTCCAATATACGACGACCTTATCAGCCAAATATATTTTGGGGTAATTAATAATTCTGTTTGGATATATTTATACTTTCTCTTGCATTAAGTTGTTTACTTCATATAAACCTTGATGGAATTTGTTGTTTCGACTTACAGAAATTTGATGCGGTGGTGGCGGATGTGACGATCACAGGAAACAGGTCGAACTATGTGGATTTCACTTTGCCATACACTGAATCTGGCGTGACAATGATAGTTCCGGTGAAAGACAAGAGGAAGAAGAATGCTTGGGCCTTCTTAAAGCCATTGACTTGGGATCTTTGGGTGACAAGTGCTTGTTCCTTTGTGTTTATTGGATTCGTCGTGTGGGTGCTTGAACACCGAATAAACGAACATTTCAGAGGACCTCCGTCCCATCAAATCGGCACCAGCTTATGGTTTTCTTTCTCAATCATGGTTTTTGCCCATCGTAAGTTGTTCTATTCTTCCTAGTTTTAGAATGACTTGACGATCTGTAAGGATAACACAGATGACAGACTATTATTCAATGGGTGTTTACAGGAGAGAGAGTGATGAACAACTTGAGCAGATTTGTGGTGATCGTATGGATATTTGTAGTTCTGATTCTGATTCAGGGTTATACAGCAAGTTTGACGTCGCTCATGACAGTAGAACAGCTGAGCCCAACTGTGAAGGACGTGAATCTACTCATAAAGAACAGATTGAATGTTGGTTACATGGAAGGTTCTTTTGTGCACGGAGTTTTGAAGCGTATGGGTTTCCAAGATTACCAGCTCAAAATCTATAATTCCACTGAAAGTTGCCATAGATTATTTGAGAGGGGGGTTGAAAATGGTGGAATTGCTGCTGCGTTTGATGAAATCCCATACGTAAAACTCTTTCTCGGGAAGTATTGCTCCAAGTATACCATGGTTGATCCAACTTTCAAAACTGGGGGCTTTGGCTTTGTAAGTTTGTCAAAAAAGTTTTCCCCTGTTTAATCTAAGTCGTCCAATTTATCTTACTCTGATAATAAGATTGGGGTTGCCTTGAATAAATTAATGGCAGGCATTTTCGAAAGGCTCTCCTCTTGTAGCAGAGATTTCAAGAGCAATACTGAACGTGACGCAAGGGAATAAAATGAAAGCAATAGAGAGCGAATGGTTGAATGCGAGTAACTGTCCTGATTCGAAGGCCTTGGTCTCTTCAAACAGCCTTGGGCTGGATAGCTTCTGGGGATTATTTCTCCTAGCAGGAGCTGCAGCCATATTGGCACTCATCGTCTTCGTCGTCACATTCGTGTACGAGAACAGAGACATGTGGTCACGCTACAACAATGGCGACCGCGATACATCAACATGGAGGAGAATAAAAAGGATGGCGAGGATTTTTAACGAAAGAGACGAGAGCTCTCACCACACAGTGAAGAAAATGGAAAGGAGAGATAATGAAGGGTTGGGTGCAGTAGAGGTGTCTCCATCATTATCACAGTGTCCACCAAGTCCATCCAGTGAAGGCAATGAAGAAACAGAGTTTTCGTTTAATGGAGAGGGTGCAGCAGCAGCAGGGATATGTCAGGCGGTTGGTGATCCAAATGCCCATCTGCCTCAAAACGTAGAAATAACCGTACGCCATTGGTTGGACCAGCCTGCTTGAGATTTTACTTCTATCTCTTATTTACAGTCTAATTTTTGACAGTCTAATTTGTAGCCTGATTAGATCCAAAATTTATAACTGAAGGAGTAGTGTTGGGCACATTCTAGTAATTGTATTTGTACGGTCATTCACATGGCAATGACTAGGGGCCAGTTAGACAATTCATCACAACATTGTCCCATGGACAATGTTACATCCAGTGTTTATATAATAGTTAGTTGATATTTTCAAAAGAAATAAAAAGTTAAATAAATTTTTTAAATATGATATATATTGGGACCGTTTGGGCATGCGGTAAATAAGTGTTTTTACACAAGTTGAGGTAAATATGTAGAGTAGATTATCTCATTTTGCGAAAAAATACTATTGAACATACGTTTGGCTTTTGAAAACATTGTTCAAAACAATCCCATTATAAAATATTTATGTGTAAGAATAAATTGTATACCAGATTGTAAGTTAGATTAATTGATTTAAAAAAAGTGATAGATATAACAATTACTAAACTTCCTTAATTTTTTTTTAAAAAAGCCAATAACTCCTGTATTAAAAATTAGTGTGTATTATCCGTTGACTAAATATTGGATCAATCTGGTTTAATCATTTTAAAAGTTGACTTCCTTACAAAAATTTAAATATTTTTACATTTTTGTTAGTTAATTGGTAAATTTTTTTATTTGTATGCTCGCTCTTCGCCACAGTGAAATTTCCAATTCAGATTTCTTTTTGATATAAATATATACTGCGCTTAATCTCCCCCGATAAAAAAGGGAGAACTAGAAAAAATTGTAGGGTGTAATGACTTCCAAATCTCCTCATTCAAATTTTTTTCTAATAAGTTAAAATAAAAAATATTTTAAAATCTATTAAACTCACCTTAATATTCGTAAAATCATTTTGAAATCCATAAACTCATTTTTTAATAAATTTTTAAAAACTCTCGTAATATTAATTCTTAATATGCATGTTTAGTAAATGAGAAAGTATTAAGAGGATTTGTTTGGAATGTTTCCATAAATCAAACACATGTTTAACAGTGTTTTTTTAAAACGAGATAATCTTCTCTATATATTG
The DNA here is from genome assembly GCA_025593235.1 of Vachellia pachyceras. NCBI lineage: Eukaryota > Viridiplantae > Streptophyta > Magnoliopsida > Fabales > Fabaceae > Vachellia > Vachellia pachyceras. The sequence goes on along the minus strand of JANTPZ010122339.1, from coordinate 9,576 downwards.
GGTCCGTTTGGAAACGCGGTAGAGAAGTGCTTTTACGCAAGGTGAGGTAAATATATGAAGGAGATTATCTCTTTTTATAAAAAAATACCATTAAATATATTTTTGGTTCTCCTTAACACTTTGTCAAACAAATCGATTTATCTCAATTTAAATAAAAATATCTACTGTATTTTTAAACGGATAAAAAACAGCGTATCAAATGTGAAATGGCAGCAGCAGAAGCTTCGGTGGTCAGAAAAAGCAGCAGAACTGCAGAAGTTTCAGGCTTGAGGTAAAAGAAAAGGGCAGAATTATGGTTGAAGTTAACCGAGCATCTTCACTTGGATTATCTCCGTACGTTAGAAGCCTGTCTATAGGTTATTTAAAGTGTGTTTGGATAGCCCGTTGGAAGAACGGACACAGATTCTAAAGTAAATATGTGAGAGGAATTTTATCTCAGTAAGCGCAGGAATGGCTGACAAACCAAACAGAGCCTTAGTGATTCAATTGAGTTGAATTTTATTATTTTTAAAATCAGTAGAAAATTATCTGTTTGATACGACAGATACGACGTACATACGCGTTATGAATGTCTTGACTTGGCTGACCTTGTTCAAAAGGAAATACTTAGGAATTTGAAGTCCATCATTTACTTTTCTTTATAATTTAACATTTTAATAAATACTTTATAAAATTTAAGTCTCTAAATTAAACCATCTAAAATGTTGATATGATGGCGAAAAGGCGAAAGAATAAAGCCGTCAGTAAAAGCTATTTTAAAAATAGTTTTTTCAGATTTTATGGTAAAACCTAGATTTGGGAGAATAAATTTTGGAAAATAGCTTTTACAGATTTCGAGGTAAAATCTAAGTTTTGAAAAGTGATTTATGTTTGGAAAGTTATTAACTTTTACGGATTCCAAGGTAAAAAAGTTGGTAGAAAAAATAAAAGAGAAATAATGAAATATAAAAAATAGGAAAGAGAATAAAAAGGTACGAGAGAGGAAAGAGAAAGAAAGAAAAAGTAGGAAAGATGAAAGAGGAAAGAGAAACAAGGAAAAAAGTAGGAAAGCGAAAATAGGAAAAAGTAGAAAAGAGAAAACATAGGTTTCAAACCGAGGTTTTATAACCAAAGTAGCTTTTCTAAAAATTTTTTTGCTTAGACAAAACTTAGATTTTGGGGTAAAACCTAAATTTTGAAATAAAAAAGTTTCAAGAAGAGGAGGTAAGCAAGACAGGAAAACTTGTCATCCAATAGACAAATATATATATATATATTAACATATACGATATTTGTTTATACATTTCATGGCAAATATTTACAGATCTTAATTTTTTTGACTAACTATGCACACATTTTATTTTGACCAAGTCTGAATCGGGACTTACACCAGTGGAATGAATTATTTATGATCAAATTTATATTACTTTCGTGATTCTCTCACAGCGAGGCAACGACAAGGAAATAATTGGACTGAAAACAAGAAGGTACATTTTATTAAAGCAATGACCAATGGGATCAGTTTTCAAAGCTTTGACCCAAAAATGAACAACTGGTGTGTATTGTGTGTGCGCGTGTGTGTGAGATTCTATTCTTGCTGTTTACGCGTGTCCTACATGCATACTCGTTCAAACGTCAAAATTACCACTATAAAATCTGTCCTTTTGGTTTCTGACTACAAGACGAGCATTGAAGCTTAGTGTACGCGGAGTGTGGGGAAGGAGATGAAGAGGAAGAGGGGTGAGGTTGTGGATGCTCTCCTCTTCTCTTGCTCTCTGATTCTGTGTTTGAAGCTGGGCATATCTCAGACACAGAGGAACACAACAGTAGTGCCAGTGAAGGTGGGACTTGTGCTTGATCTTTCCCACATAACTGCTAAGATCGGATTCAGCTCCATCAACATGTCCCTCTCTGACTTTTATGCCTCTCATTCTCATTACAAAACCAGGCTCCTCATCCACGTCAGAGATTCCCAATCGCATGTCATCACTGCAGCATCTCAAGGTTCTCTCTCTCTCTCTCTCTCTCTACACACACACACACACACATCTGCCTTTGGCCTACTTCTTCATCTGCATAGTTGATCGTTTGTGTGAAACCATGTCTTATGTTTTCTTGGGTTAATCAGGGCAATATTTGACTTTTACTTATTAAACTCAGTTAAAAAATGGCGACTGCGTTTTCTCCGCTTTGAATACGAACCAAGTAGGAGAAATAAGTTTCTAGGAATTCATCTTTACATTCCAACCTTTTCTTTTCGGTCGCAAGAAAAAAGGAGGGAAACAGTACTTTTGATCCATATAATCGCTAATAATGTTTAGATTCCCGGTTTTCCTTTGAAAATATCCGTCGTCCTTGGATGGGAAAGTTGTTGATTGATACTTGTTGCTTCACCGATTGAGCGGTTTTTTAAGAACTAGTGACCGGGTATTTTCCAGAAATTTGCACTCACATATTTTTTTATAGGAATTTGTCTAAAGACCCGAACACGAAAATACAGAAAATTTCATGTGTGTATATCCATAAAAGCCAAATACTGGTCTTTGTTTTATTAGCTCCTAAAAAATGTAGCGTCTCTCTTTCAAGCAAGATGTACGAAATCAAACATGCTTCTGATTATTGTATTTTGGAGACAAACAGCAATGGATCTCATAAAAGTCAAGGAAGTGCAAGCCATAATCGGACCCTTTACGTCAATGGAAGCTAACTTCGTGATCAGTCTTGGAGCCAAAGCCCATGTGCCCATCGTAACCTTCTCGGCAACGAGTCCTTCTCTTGCTTCTCTTCGGAGTCCATATTTCTTTCGAGTTGCCCAAAACGACTCATCTCAAGTGAACGCCATCGCTGCAATCGTACAAGCTTTTGGGTGGAAAAAAGCAGTGCCCATTTACGAAGACAACTATTACGGGAAAGGGGTCATACCCTTCTTGACTAATGCTCTTCAACAAGTGGACGTTCAAATCCCATATCTCAGTTCTATCTCTCCTTCAGCCACAGATGAAGATATCAGAGGAGAGCTCTACAAGTTAATGACCATGCAAACCAGAGTGTTCGTTGTTCACATGACCGCAAATTCTGGCACTCCTCTCTTCAGAATAGCGTATGAGATTGGTATGATGAACGAAGGTTATGTTTGGATCGTCACCGATGGTTTGGGGAACGAGATGAACTCTTTGCGCTCCTCGGCGATCGATTCAATGCAAGGAGTACTGGGTGTGAGGACCTACGTTCCCAAAACAAAACTGATTGACGATTTTAAAGTTCGATGGAGAAGAAAATTCGTACAAGAGAATCCCACCCTGGTTGATACAGATTTGAATGTTTTTGGAAAATGGGCTTATGATGCTGCTACGGCATTAGCCATGGCTGCTGAGAAGGCCGGCACCAACAATCTCGGCTTTGATCATAGAAGCAATAATGCTTCGGGTATTGTCTCGGATCTTGAAAAGTTGGGAGTTTCAGAGAATGGAGAAAATCTACGCAAGGCCTTATCAGAAACTAGATTTAGTGGAATCAGTGGAGATTTCAGTGTTATTGATGGGCAGTTGCAAGCATCCACATTTGAGATCGTCAACGTTAATGGTAATGGAGAAAGACAGGTGGGATTTTGGACACCAGAAATAGGACTAACAAGGGATCTGAATTTGACAAGAACAAGCGCATATTCTACTTCTAGGAATAATTTGAAGCCTATCATATGGCCAGGAGATAGGACCTCTCTTCCAAAGGGTTGGGATGATCCTAAAAATGAGAAAAAGATGAGGATAGGAGTTCCAGTGAAGAAGGGGTTCACTGAATTTGTGAAGGTATCACATGATCGTAGCACCAATACAACAGACTTCACTGGATTCAGCATAGACGTGTTTAAGGCAGTGCTCGAAGTCTTGCCTTACGCAGTCCCTTACGAATTCATCCCATTTGCAAAACCCAATGGAGAACCAGCAGGAACATACGATGAGCTCATCAACCAAATTTCTTATGGAGTAAGTCTCCTTCTTTGCCTTTTCCTTCTTTTTTCCTCAATAACAAAATAAAGTTATATGCGTTCTAATTTTATTTCTTATAAACGTACCTAACAATGCGTTGACTGCAGAATCTTGATGCTGTTGTTGGAGATACGACGATCACGGCAGACAGGTCGAATGAGGTGGACTTCACTATGCCATACACAGAATCTGGAGGAACCATGATTGTTCTGTTGGTAGAAAATAAGCACAAGAGTCCATGGGCTTTCTTGAAGCCACTGACGTGGGACCTGTGGGTAACCACAGCTTTTTCGTTCATATTTGTTGCCTTCGTCGTATGGGTGCTTGAACATCGAATAAACGATACGTTCCGAGGACCTCCCTCACATCAGATTGGCACCAGCTTATGGTTTTCATTCTCAATCTTGGTGTTTGCCCATCGTAAGAATCACCACGTAACTTTTAGCAGTATCAGTTAAATATGTGTGTGTGGATCGAGAGTTTTACTTTACTTTGCTGCAGGGGAGAAAATAGTGAGCAACTGTGCCAGATTTGTGGTGACAATGTGGGTCTTTGTAGTTCTAATTTTGATCCAGAGCTACACAGCGAGCTTGACTTCACTCTTGACTGTTCAACAGCTGCGTCCAAGTGTTACAGATGTGAATCAACTGATCAAGAATAAGCTGAATGTGGGGTACCACAGTGGTTCTTTTGTGTATGGAATATTAAAGGATATGGGGTTTCAAGATTCCCAACTCATTCCTTTTTACTCCACAGAACACTGTGACGAACTGTTCACACTAGGAAGTGGCAAGGGTGGCATTGACGCTGCTTTTGACGAAATGCCCAATGTGAAGCTGTTCCTTGCAACTTACTGCTCCAAGTATGCTTCCACAGTTCCACCTACTTTTAGAACTGATGGCTATGGTTATGTAAGTTCCTTGTTCCTCTCTTATCTCTCTCTCTATCCATCTATCTTATAACAATGAACTGTCCCTCTCAACTGTTCTCACAGGTGTTCCCTAAAGGGTCTCCTCTTGTAGCAGACATATCAAGGGGGATCCTAAACGTGACGCAGGGAGATAAAATGGGAACAATAGAGAACGCATGGTTCAAGAGAAGTCATTGTGGGGAGAATGCTGCTTCAGTTTCTTCTGATAATCTAAGCGTCGATAGTTTCTGGGGGCTCTTCCTCATTGCAGGGGCTGCTTCAGTTTCAGCTCTCCTCATATTTGCAGTCAGATTCATACATCAGCAAAAGCATATCTGGCACCCCAATAATCCATCGAACTCCTCATCATCAATATGGAAACGAATCAGTGCGTTGGTTAAAGTGTTTGACGAGAAAGACTTGAGCTGCCACACATACAGAAAAAGTGAGCGTACTAAAATTTCAGCCCATCATGGATCATTATCAGGTGCAACTGAATGCTCTCCAAGTGCTCACCACTTCCCACCAAGTCCGTCGAGTCAAACGGAATCAAATTTGTCGTTTTCGGTAGAACATGGAAACGTTAATCCATATAGAGATCCACCGCATCAAGACATAGAGATAAGCTTGGTGCAAAGTTTTCCACCTTCATCACCCTCACATGTAACCAGTCCTTCAAACAACTGATGCAGATTAGGCCCATCTCGATCTCACATATATGTAACTTCTGTAATATATTGCTGTCTATGATGTATCGATAGGTATATGTAATAATTTCTGTAATTAGAAAACCCGAACCTAAGACATATTGCCAACTTACTCCAATAAAATCATCAATTTGTGTTTAAGATAATTCAAATTCATGGATGAAATCCTCTAAGCTAAAAGTCGCAACGTAAAACGCAAGACTGATGAGTTTACTTGTCCCATGCAAAATCTAGTCGCAAGTAATTAAGGGCTGTCTCGTTTTGCTTGTTCTTGAAGCCAAAAAAATATATATTTGTTTACATGTCAAATCATTTTGACTTCAAGAGCCATGACAGCTATGACGTTACTTTCGTTATAGTCTATTCATTTTCGTTGACCCGTTAATTAACCGCAGAAATTGATTTTGCCTCCACATTTCCGATTAGTTTCCCAGGGTCAAGTATTTCTACATGTCCACTTTTGTCAATATTTCAATGTTTGTTTTGATTCACGAAGACTAAGTTGTATAAGTAAACTGCATTCAAAAACCATTTCAATCAGACATCATAAAATTAAATCATCATAATTTATATGAATACAAAATATAAACACACACACACACATTACTGATGATACTATTTTGAATTGAATGCATCAAAGGGATTTGGGTCGGGCTAAAAGCTTTCTAGTTTCTACAATTACCACTCAAACTTACATTCCCAGATGCTTCGGAAGATGCGACACACCAAATATCCGAAGCCTCACTAAAATCAGGTGATCAGATAAATGTGGATAAACCCGGGATTAATCGTCATCTTCTGATCCTAAATCTGGATTATTCATGTTAGAGAGAGAGAGAGAGAGAGAGAGATTCTGCGCGGAAGGAATCTGCTGAAAGGCTTCTTGCTCTCCCCTGGGAACTAATAAAATTACAGGGGAGAGAAAGGTAAAGAATATTTTAGATCTATACAACTCATTACTAGTAGACACTAATGATGCAGGGCAACATGATGCATTCATTACAAAACTTCCCTACCCTCTTTATTATTTATTTACTTGTTTATTTATTTATTTATTTATTTATTTTATACACACGTATCATCATTTACAAGGATGTCATGACCGTAGGAATTGTTCAAGGCACTCCTTCAATTTCTGGAAAGTCACAGGTTTAGACACAAATGAGTCCATTCCATTTGCGTAACACTCTTCTGCACTCTCTGACAAAGCATTCGCAGTCATCTGCACACGTCAACATGCATAAGAGGATAAACACAAGCAATGATCACTTTACTGACATAACAAGTCAAGGATGACAGGTGTCTTACTGCAATAATGGGTATTCGCTTTGTGGAAGGCTCAGCTTTCTGCAAATTTGTAGTTGAAATGCTTGGCTCTATTCCAGCTTTTGTTGCAGCATCCCAATTGCCAGTTTCCTCAAAAGAGCGAATCAATTTTGTTGCTTCAAGACCATTCATAACTGGCATGCATACATCCTGCAAAGTGCAGCTACGTACCATAAGTATTCATATTTATTATTCACACACAAACATTTCATGGTCCTAGTGAATTAACATTTCGGTTAGATTGCAGAAAGTACCATCAGAATGAGGTCATAACTCCTGCGCTGAACTGCACGCACAGCTTCCACTCCATTATTCACCACATCTATGCTGTGACCTAACTGCTTCATCATCGAGTGTGCCACCATAACGTTGACGTTGTTATCTTCAACAAGAAGGATCTTAGGCTCCAATGGCGGTTTGGCCACTGCTGATGTACTATTACTTCTGCTAGCTACACATTGGCAATCTCTGTTATCCTTCTCTTGTGTCTCACTAGATTGTTGTGTTTTACTTGACTTTGTTGCCACACCAATTTCTCTACTAGCAATACCATTCTGGAGTTGAGCAAATGTAGTGTTATCTTGACGGTGCTTGTCTCTACTAACTACATTTTCGTTCTCTGTTTCTGGCTTATGAGTCATTGAACTTCCCGATTCAGACATCTCTTGCGCGTCTGTCACTGTCACTCGGGTTACATCTTCGACTGAAGTTGTTCCTCCATTAGAAGTGACGACGTTAGAGGGGAGGGAGTAAGAATTATGCGAAAACCCAGTAAAGTTATGAGGGATTGTGAGGCCAAGTTTATGGGGTAATAACTTTGGGACTCTGGTGGCTCCCTTGGAGGAGAAAAGTGAGCCCAGTGTACGTGGTTGGAATTGGAAAAATCCTTGTGTGGCGTCATCAGACGCAGTGTCGTCGTTCTCCATATCTGAGAGCTCGTCGGGGTCATCTGAATGATCACAAGCAATAGAAACCTTGTACGGGAGTATGAACGTAAATGTAGAACCGCAGTGTTCTTTGCTCGACACTGTTAGACGACCACCCATTAATTCCACCTATTCCAACAAAAAAGGTGTTATATATATATATATTAATCATTACCACCCAAAAAGTAAATAAAAAGGATGGTCAATGAACTATGTCTATTTACCAGTTGTTTGCATATTGCCAGTCCTAGCCCTGTGCCACCATACTTTCGAGCGTGATCTGCACTGACTTGCATGTATCTTTTAAATAAAGTAGGAATTGCCTTTTCTGTTGCACAATAAATCGAAGAAACATATATATACTGAGTGAGTACCTTTCTGCTAGTAATCATATTCCTGTGCAAGCTTTAAATATGTGGTTGAGTTTAATAAGATACCTGGTATTCCAATTCCACTGTCGTATACATCACAACGTATCCACACTGTAGTTTCAGTTGAATGAAGTTGCTCCTCTGCATCCCCCTTCCCTGAGCATTCGCTTTCAAGTGGAGATCTACATTCATCACTCCCATTTTGAGACGCTGAAAAGTATTTCTCTTCTGTCAATCCACTCACTGGTACGTTTGACTTGTCGCCACTCATCTTTTGGAGACCTTCTTCCGATTTTCCAAAATTGGGCTGTGCTGCAACGTAGACATTTATGCCAACCTTACCTTCATGGGTAAACTTGATTGCATTGCTGCAAATTTTTTAACGGAAAAATCAATCCAAATGATAAGATTTTAAAGGTTTAAATATAGTGTTTGTAGAAATATACCTTACGAGATTTGTGAGAATTTGCCGAATCCTCAAAACATCTCCAATGACCTGAAATAACGAGGAGAGATAAGAACTTCAAAGAAAAATGTTAACATCATACAAGTACTCCATTAATGATATTTGAAAAGTGTTATGTAAGATTTCACCTCAATGGGTACGTCATCTGCCACATGACCTTCTAGGGTTAATATTTTCTGCAGTGATGCTGCAGCAGTCTGTAGCACATGCTTTACAACCTCTCTTGGACGGAACTTGGTAGCTTCCAACTTCATGGCTCCTACATAGACAAGGTCACCAACCCAAAATCACTTTCTTGTCTGAACTACAACTTGCAAATTGCTCTAAGAATGCTTTAAAAATAGTGTTTATGTGGATTATAAAAATATATAATGGCATGAGGTAGTTTTTCTTACCTGACTCAACCTTGGAAAGATCTAATATGTCATTTATAAGTTGAAGAACCAAATCTCCTGAGGAAAGCATGACTTCCAAGAGCTGTCTTTGCTCCTTGTCAAGTTTTGTAGTAGAAAGAATTTCAGCCATGCTAACAACCCCAGACAGTGGAGATCTTATTTCATGGGACATGGTTGCTAGCATTTGTTTTGCTCGCATAGTCTCCTCTATTAAGGGGGGAGCAACAACAACAACAATAATCATTATTGCTGCCAAATCGAGTTGGAGCAAAGTTCAGAACTAATTTTGACTGAGTGATCAAACCTGTAATGTGAATGGTCTTATTTAATTCAGTTTCCTTTGCTTTCTGAACTGCAATCTCTTCCCTAATCTGTGCCATTCTCTCTCTTTTTCTCACCTGCAATATGTCCTAGGTATCAATACCCTCTTCCGCAACAAGAAGATTGCAAATATCTTCAAAAGCCAGATAGAATCTACCTGATCTGTTACATCCATTCCCATGTAATTTA
>JANTPZ010122338.1:0-15756 GCA_025593235.1 Vachellia pachyceras | reverse complement strand
GACCTACCTTAGAGGGCACCTTTCCCCTACCAATAAACTTTGCAAGATCAAACATAACATGATCAACAGAGCGTTGACCTTGAATCTTAATTGATTTATCTGATGAAGATTTCCCTTTGCCGTGACCATCCCGCTGGTTGACTTCTTTTTCTATAGTGAACGAAAATAAACCACGTCCATTCTCCAGCTTAGCAGGTACCCGAAGCAAATCTCTAGTAGATAAATTACTGGAAAGTTTCTGAGCAAGACCACCAATGACAAGTTTAACTGCAATTTCATTCTGCTCCTCATGTCCAATGGTTTCATGACCAGTATTAATTTCAATATCATCATCTCCCTCTTGGTCAGACTTAGCATCTTCGATTTCCAGACTTTCTGTTTCATTTTCCTCATCTTCCTCTTCCTCCTCCTCTTCATCTTCATCTTCTTCTTCCTCAATTATCTGTTCAATCACCTTAGATATTAGATCCTTGTCTACCTTCTCAGAAGCAGTCACTTTCAAAACCTTCACCTTTACACCAGGAATCATATCCTTCAAGACATTCTGGAATCCAGGCACTCCCTCAGCTGGATCTGAGCCATCATCCTTATCATCACCACTCTCAGGATCTTCTGTACTCACAACAAATAGCTCACTTTTGCCTTCGGGTGACTCCATGGAACTCAATCTATCAGCAGTGTTTGATGTCTTAGGGTATGCTATCGGGGAGGTGTGGGCAACTCCTCTCCGTTTTAAGTAAACAGCCTGAAAAGCATAACAACAAGATTTATATACAAAATGATCAATATGCCCCTATTTGGAAATATAAAGTAGAAAACAAGCAAGAATCTGCAAAAAGATAAAGACGAGAATGGCAGCATAGACCTACATATGATATGCAGTATCTGTAAGTTGGCATGCATGAACAAACAAACATGATTTGATCCCTATTCCATGAAGACGACAAGGAAATTATGGTATCCTCTGGCCATCACACAAATGAATTTACATGAATAGGGATGATGCATGTATAGACTGAAGTAACATTTAATGAGTAAAATACCTAAATTAAAAGGATGGATGGGGGAAAATTGTCTATATGGAAGTTGAATTGCAAGAAAACCAAACAGCAGGATTGCATGACTGTAGAAGCAAGAGCCAGATTGACTGTTGCAGTTTAAAGCATAAAGGAATTTCTTTTAAAAAATATTCAATTAATTGACTAGGAAATGCCTGAGGAAAATACTAAAAGCATAAAGGAATAATATTCAATAAATAATTTTAGATGTGGTTAATTAGTTTAACTATGGTAAGCATGTGAAACCCCTATCTATGAAAAATTCATTAAATCAGGTGAATTTCGCTAAGAATAGAATACATCACCACACAAAAGCATCTGCATTCACCTGAATGATTGTTGCATTTACTGTAACATCTAAGCAAGCAATAATCTGGAAGTTAAGAAGTGGAGAATGGATACCTGCAACTTATATTCACCCTTCTTATTCACTGTAAGAAAAATTTCAAACAAAGGAACACCAGCAGCAGATGACGCAAGTTGCCTGGAAAAATATGGTGAAGAAAATTCAAAACTAGAGGCCTCATGATTTAGCAGGATTGCCAAAAATAATTGACAGTATGCCTAGAAAAAGTGAAAAACATCTTAATATCCAATTGACCTCCAAGACCACCAAATCATAGGTTTCTTGGAACGAAAGGAAACGTATTTTGAAGCTGTGTTCCAACCTAGGAAGCATGGACACCACCACAGACCAACTTCATCACAAAATCTGGAGTGATCTTATAAAATTGGAGATGTCACATCATGGCCAATATGAGTGCTAAACATGAGTTCAGAGACAAACAGCTTATTTTTTGAAATGTCTGTCCTTAATAGGTGCCATTCAATTAAAACAGATGGCACACGGAACAAAAGTCAGGTTTATCTATAACATGAGAGGAAAATGTAATTTAGCTTTGTCATTTATTTCTCTGATTGAAAGCCTAAATTTTCAATTACTTCATTTAGTCACGGATGATGACTGCACCAAGTTTCCTGCCACAACCAAGGTTTGCCACATGTGAATAAAACCCTAACAGAAGAAATAATAACAAGCTAGATGAATATTTCCCAAGTAATCACCAATACATGGTACGGAATAATTCACCGTGAACCTATCATTTAAAAGACAAATAAACAAAGCCAAAGTGCCAATTGATTTTCATGCCTTCACATAACTCATTCACCCATAATACAGTGATATGGTGGTAGCACAAGCATCTTCTTTCCCAAAAAGAAAAAGTTCTTTGTTTTTATGAATGGAAAAATTCCTAATGCATTATCATGGAGAGAAGGAAAATACCTAGGACTAAAACTCCTTGCAACATATCTTCCATGCTCTGGAGTTATACGAATAATTAGACCATGGGGATCATTAGCATCTTTTGAAGTTCCGGTCCACCAACCTACCTGAAAGCCAAAATATATTATTAAGCTTGAAGTATGCCACCACCAGTTAATTCCAGAGCTAGAAATGCTACAGGTCACTAGTTCACTGACATATCATGAAAAACAATACTGCATACAACCTCCTATTTAACCAAATTACTGGAAAATGACTGTTATTTTAAAACCAATAAAGTAATAAGAGAAATGCAGCCTAATTACAAGATGGCAATCATATCAAACATGAACATAAATTAATTCCATATTTGCTACCCTACTAAAATTAATTCCCATAACTGATTGGAGCTCTGGCAATGTATTCACAGCCTAAACAACTCGTAAAGACAAGTAAATTAGGATATAAATTCCAGCTATCACATTGAAACTCTCAAGAAACAGGCAGTCCCTACTCCCTAATGGCTTTCATGGTCACAAGTTAGATGACATTGCCATAAAATAGGGTGAAGAATAAATAACTGTACCAGAGAAATTCAAGATGAAAGACACCCAAAGTATTCCAACAGAAGCAATAGCAATTGAAGGACATAGGCTAGCATTACTAGGCTCACCCTATGAAATTGCATGTCAGCCAAAACGAAAAATTTATTCAAGCAAGTTTTCTTCACAACAAATTTAACAAGAACTCACAAGTCCAGCACCAGCTTTATCTCTTAGAAAAGCTGCATCACTGTACCGCTCTTCCTCTATGGCTTTCTGAAAAAAAAAATTCAAAATACAAATTCAAAACAGCTCACGAGAAACAAAACAAAACATTTTAAAGGAAGTAAAGAAATGCATTTTGTCTAAAAAGCATTGCATAAGTCCGAAATCGTAGTTTTTACATTGAGATGAGATATCACTCTTTCAACACTGTCATTGGTAGCTGCAGCAGCAACTGCCACCTTAAGCCTAGCAGCAGCAGCATAATCCTCCATGTGCACAGCACGGCTTAACTGAGACTGTTTAGCACAAAACCATTTTCACATTAAAATGCCTCCAAAGAGAAATATCAGCCAGCGGCTTGCATCACATAACTCTAAATAATTGCTAGCCTAATTCAGTAGGGTTCCACTTATGAAGCTATGTATGTTCATACATGCAACACAAGCTAGTTGACCTTATAGTTCCATAAATACTCCTTTAGGTCTACTAAAGGAATTTTTATTTTAAAAAAAAATCAACATGAGTGCTATAATGGACTATCTCAATCTCAACAACAATGTTGTGAATATTTTTTCGTTTTTTTACCAAAACTACATTCCAAGTAATCTTTGTCCAGGCATCGTACGTATGGCAAATAATGTTACATTAAAAGCATATAAAATCTAGTTTAATAATATAGGCAGTCAACTACATGTCGAATTTAAATCACTATTCGTTTGCTTGATCCGGACACTCAAAAGAAAATTGTTGCACTTTCTGTCAACTACATCTTCAGAACCAACAAGTGATTTGCTACTAAAGTGACAAGTTTCTCCAGGGCTTAAAGTGATTGTTATTGCAATGATAGCTTAGAAAACTACAATACTGTTGTCCTCCCTCTTGCGTCCACTCTTCTCCTACACCTTGCCTAATTAATCAAACTCGCAACTTTTGGCTAAATCACATCATGTATAAAATCTTTCAAGTGCAAAGAATAAATCATCAGCAGATTATACCTAGAACTGTAAGTTGAATTATCTTGTTTAAGAAACACGAAGAAACATAATAAAATAAACTGCACGTCACAATTCAATTACATGCATAAATTAGAAATTCCAAATGCACCTTGAGAATTGAGACGAGACGCTCCTGCTCGTCAATTTCCTGAAAATGCTTGCGCCATCGGTTCCAATCCCATTCTTCATCTTTGGATTCACAATTCTCCTTTTCCAAGCCATTCTTCTCAGCCACATTGGCAGTGTTCCCCGCACCCAGAGCCTCATCTCGAAGAGAATTCACGTAAGAATCGAACCGCTTGATCGCTTTTCTAACTAAATCCTGGAGCACCGAGTCCCATCCCCGGTTAACGGAGTCATCGGAAGGCGACGGAGACCCAGAGGAGGGATTAACGCACCGGCAAGGGGCAGTGGCATCAGCAGAAAGGGCGTGATGTGAATACAAAGAGAAGGGGAGTGAAGAGGGTGATCTCAAGGGGAAAGAAGAACAAAACTTGGGGCTTGGGAAGTGAAGACTGGGAGGCGCGGAAGGCGAAGATATGGAAGCCATGGACACAGAATCTCAATCTCTGTATGTGGATTAGAGAGACAGAAAGGGAATAAATTGGAAGAGAGAAAACACAATAGCTTTCTGTGAGGTAGAAACAGAGTTTGTGTAGTATATGCGAATATATGAGAAAGATTGTGTTTTGTGGATGTAAGGAGGAAGAAAGTGAGGCGTAGTCGCCACTGGAAAGCGAGAGAAAACGCTCATAAAACAACAAAACTTGAAACACTGAACATGAGGCTGCGAGCCAGGCAGCGAAATTGGGAATGGAACCAGAAAATCCAGCAACACATGGATAAGGATTGAACCAATGTTTCAGTTAAAACTCAGAAGACTTTTTATTTATCTTGGTTAAAAAGTTTTTCTTTTTTCTTTTAGTAATTTAACATAATTATTTTAGATTTTATATTTGATAATTGTTATAAATATTATTATGAGTGGATCTCCAAATTCAAATGGCTATGTTGACATGAGTACCTTATTAATGAATGATTTATAAATATTTTTGTTAATTAATGCACTTTGAGTCTAAAGGCGGATCACCTTGGTGAGTTCATAGAAATAAACTTACCTAAATTTTTCAAATGCTTGAAAGAAGGCTAAATATGCATTTAATTCTTTAACTTTACACCAAATTTTAATTCAACCACTTAAATTTAAAAAATACATTTTTATTTTTTTATATTAATAACATTAGTTTTACTTAACTGCAAATACATACTTTTTTACTTAATTACAAACTTGAATTCAATTAAATAATGTAAAAATATACTTAAATAATGAGTATTTAATATATTTTTTATATTTTAAGGTTTAACAATATTTTATCAGCAATTAATTGTATAATCACTATTTAAATTTGTTGAGTTACCATTTTCCGTTAAGTAAAACTAACGGCATCAATAATAAATTATTAAAAGTGCACTTTTAAAATTTAAAGAATTAAATTGAAATATGACATCAAACCTATAGTTTAACTTTTGAAAGAATGACACGTCATAATTGCTAATCTCAGTTGTATCTTATGACTATTTAATGGATGGTTTTCTAATATTTATTTCTATAGTCTCCAATAATTTTACGTAATAAGTTGCATCATAATATTAAGCAATTATTATTCTATTTATAAAATTTAACTCATAGGTATGGTTAGGGGGAAAACTCTTGAGTAAGCTAAAGGCCTATAAAATATAAATAAAGGATTCGATATGCACCAAAAAAAAAATTCATGAATGAAAATTTTTCAGCCTATTTTCTATTTCTACATTTCTCTTTCACTGCTATTATGTTGTTGATATTTTCCTTCAAATTTATGGCAATAATATCATTTAAATTTGATTGTAATGTGATTTTGTTAAAAAGAAAGTTAATGGGAACATAATCTTCATAATGATATACTATTAAAAACTTTATAAGTAAGGGGTTTAAAACTTGGATAAAATTTTAAGAAAGTATTCTATTTAGAGGTTTTGCTGTTATTAAAAGTGCCAAATGAAACCTAAAGAAACCATTTCTGAAAGAGTGAAAGATCAGAGACATCTCATCCGCGTAATTTTATTATTTATAATATTTTTATTTTTAATTTAAATTAGTTTGGATTCTTATGTCTTTGTTAATGTTTTTGTTGGATTTTGTTTTTAAACAGTGGCGTTGTTATATTTGACCAAAAAAAGGAAAAATCATAGCTAAGTCCCATTGAAGTAGAAAAATATTAAAAAAAAGTCCCTGGAATTTGGGATTCATACTTAAGAGCCTCTTGGGGCTTCATTGTAATATGAATTTCATGTGCAATTATCATTATTCCCATAATGAAAATTGACTGTAAATTGGAATTTTATCCTCCGTAACCTCATTTTGAAAGCATCGAATAGAAGACCCAAGGAGCAACTTGCAAACTCATTCTCCATCACCGGAGGAGCAGTTGCCAACTCGGAGCATCTATCATCATCACCGTGAGGAGCCGTCCTTGCTATCGGCCTAAGCATGGGCGGACCTACATTGATCCCCGTGGGTTTAGCCGCATCCCCTAACTTCCAGAAAAATTAGGTATATATTAGTAATTTATTTTACATCCACTTATTTACTAATTTTGAACCCAATAAATTTTTACTTAAATTCTTCTAAAAATATATCAAGAATAAGTCTCACTTATCTTGAACCTGCTATTAAAAAAGAGTTTGCACCCTTTGAACCAATATCCTGAGTCCGCCACTGGCCCTAAGAACAGGCTGTAGATATGATCACGACTTTGCCATTGGAAATGTTGAAGAGAAAGAGCCAAAAATGGAGATTGGAGATAGAGGAGTGCAACGGGTATGGAGAGATCTCGGGTACGGATGAGAAAAATGTGAAAGGAATTAAGAGGTTTGATGAGTTAAACCACTTCAAAGGAAGTCAACGAGGGAAAAGTAAAGGTTTTGGGCAATTGAAGATGTAGAAATTTGAAATTGGGTGAGAGAAATAGGCCTAGCGACTCAAGTTGGAGAAGAGAATGCGGTGAAGTGAATGTTGGGGTCCAGTTTTCATGACAGAAACATGATATAATTCGAGTTTTATTAAAAAAACTCTAGTTTCAAACTTCCAAAATTATATAGACACAATCAATAACTTGAGTTTGCCCATACAACTCAAGTTATTGTCCATAAGTAGATAGTACTTGTCAATCCCATCTACTAATGGCAGGGAAATGGATTCGTCATTCCCAGCTACTTAATTTGTCAATGGTAGATATTGGACTTGTCAATCTCAATTGTTCAACTCATCAATTGTCTAAACTTGAGTTGCAAGGGCAAGTTTGAGTTATTGCTTGTTTTGAAGCCCAAACTTGATATTTTTTTAATAAAACTTGAGTTATATTATATAGGATCTGTCAATCCTAACTGCTAATGGGGTGGGTAATAAACTTGTCAATTCCAGCTGCTCAATTTGTCAATGGCGCGTATTGAACTTGTCAATCCCATCTTCTAAATTTGTCAATGGTCTAAACTCGAGTTGCAATGGCAAATTCAAATTATTGCTTGTATCTATATAATTTTGAAGCTTGAAATTCAAGTAATGTCATGTTTCTGTCATTAAAATTGGACTCCAACATTTACACCACTCACATTTCCTTCTCCAACTCGAGTTGCTACACTCATTTCCCTCACACAAGTTAAAATTTCTTCATCTTCAACTGCCCCTAAACGGTCTCTTTTCCCTCATTAACTTTCTCTGAATCAGTTTAACTCATCAAACCTCTCCCATTCATTCCACATTTTTTCATCCGTGCCCTAAATTTCTCCATACATGTTGCACTCCTATGTCACCAATCTCCATTTTTGGCTCTTTTTCTTCAAAATTTCCAATAGCCAGGACCAAAGTGCCCCAAAAGGTACTCCTCAAGCTCTCACGGCGTGTTCTCACTGATATGATGTGATCTCAGGGTAATGACAAAGGGTACCCTTCAACGATGGCAATCACAAATGTGATGTCGTGGCTCACAGCTGCAATCTGTTCTTAGGGCGACAACGACTATGGCTCCTCAAAGACGACAATGGAAGATGCTCCAAGTTGGCAACTACTCCTTAGGTGATGAACGATGAGTTTGCAAGGTGCTCCTTGAGCCTTCTCATCAATGCCATCAAATTGAGGTTACAGAGGACAAAGTTCCAATTTGCGGTCGATTTTCGTTATGTACATAATAGTAATTGCATATGAAAGCCATATTACAATGAGGTCTCAATAGACTCTTAAGCAAGAGTTCCAAATTCCAGAGACTTTTTTATATTTGTTTGCCTCCCATGGAACTCAGCTTCTATTTTCCCAAAAAATTATTCAGTTATCTGTAATGGAAAATGTTTTATTTTTCACTTGGTGCATTACTCTAACGGTAAAGTAGTTCCCTTATATATGAGAGTCGGAAAAAAAAACTAAAAAAGAAAAAAAGAAAAAAAGAATACGTTTTGTTCTTGTCCAGATGTCCCGAAAATTTTGAGAACATTAATTTAAAATTTAAAGTTTAAAACAAGAATATATTGTTCATAAAAAAACAGTATATCTCAAAGAACTAAAGTCTTGTAGCTAACGATAAAAGTTGATTCAAATACATAATTATAATATTTGTGTTAAATTATAGACAATTATTTTAATTGCCAAATTCCAAAACCTATTTTTATCATCTGCCAATCAGATTTCAATCATATACTTTAGTCCTTTGCCAAACCCTATTTTTTCCTCAAAAATTGGTTGAGTGTGGACATTATTGTCAAGAGATTTCTTGAGTTAAAATTCAATTTAATTTCGCTCCTGAACTTCTTTTACTAGGTGTAGGCACTCTTAAGTTAAGACTGGTGCAAAGTCGCTCCTCAATTTAGTTCTTTTAATTTCTTGACTCATAAAATAGTCAATCTTTACAATTTATTGGCTTGAAACAACTCAATTCCTATAATTCCTTAATAAGACATATGAATTGTAAAGTTCGGATGGTGGACTGATTTAGGATATCCATATCATTTACATTGGCTCGTAGAGTTCACCTGAGTCATAAATTGTATGATTACTACTTAAAAAGTAATGTATGGAGAAATTCGTTTAGTCCAATTTAAAGTTGGAATTAACAACTCCCTAAAAATATTTAAGCATACGGAAGAGAGGGATAGCCTTCATAAAGGTTAATCATTTCTGATTTTATTGAAAAAATAAATATCTCAGAAATACAATACATGACGAGAAATAATTTGTTATCTACAAATTTATTCCACCTTTCTTTTCCCCTTTTTGTACATGCAAATGCAACGCACCAAATACTTCATGCTTCTTCACTGTTACATGTAACAAATGTCTCGCTTTCTTCCATTTTTCTTATTCCTTGTTCACATTCAGACAGAGAGACAGTCTGAGATGGTTTACAAAGACTTCTTATGCAACAAAGGGTCACTGATGACTTGAGGCTCAAAGTCTGGTTTGAGGTAACGAGCAAGTGTGTCAGCATACAAATCATAACGAGCAGTCATTCTGAAACCCCACTTGTCTTTATATTGCCTGCATAAGTTGAGGTCCATGTCTGCTATTATCAAGCCATCCCGGTTACGGGAAAGGGACGGAGTGCATGAAGCATCTGGTGCTGAGAAATAACTGGATCCATAAAAGTGACCGAAATCCGCGTGCGCAGGCTTTGCATCTCCGGATGTAAAGGGATTCGGGAATATCTCAGTGCCAACACGATTGATCGAAGCAACAAAGTAACTATTTGCTATTGCTGCATTGCGAGCCTGAAAATAATCATACAACACAGAAAGTACGTAGGTTGTTAAGGATTAGGGTAACTGATTACAAGTCAGAACTCTAACTCAAGATTTTGAAGCAAAATTGTTTTGACATGATATTCGAGGCTCTGTTACCTAGAGGATGGGAGTTTAATCTGTATAACATTCTCAATAAAACATATGAAACATGATAAATGACATACAGAAATGTTTGCAAGCAAATTAATAAATGAAAAAAAATCATTTTAGGTGAAATAAATATGTTCATTTTAGGGAAAATACCACTTCAAGTCCCTATATCCGAGTTTTGTTTTTAGATCAGGTAGTTTATTTTTGCAGTTTTCTATCCCTTCTATTTGCCTGTCTGAAACATTAGTCTCTCTAATTTGAGGGGAAAAAACTGAGAAGGAACGCAAGCTAACCCAAATGGTGTTAATTGTGCTGAGGTCCAATGTCTTAATGATTTCCTAATGCACTTCTCCCTCTCAGTCACGTGTTTTCATTTTCAGAAAGTGGGATTCCTTTTTCTGCCTTTTTTAATCAGACCAAATGTCTAATCAAACAATTTTATAATTTTTTCTAGGTCAACATGTCTTTTCCTAGTCATCTGATGGGTTTAACAGTTTTAAGTCCACTCAGCAAAACTAGCATCGTTTGAGACAGCTCATGGTTCTTGAGTATTTTTCAAACTAAAAGGACGAGCATTTCAGACAGAGAAAATAAAAAGGATAACCACAAAAATAAACTATAGGAACTAAAAACAACACACAACTAAAGCATAGGGACTTGGAGTAGTATTTTCCCAAAATAGAAACTAAACTACAGCTTCAAACACAAATTGAATGTCAATCTTCATATCCATTCATATAGCTAAGTTTTCTATAAGCTTTTAAGCTGTTTTGGAGAATTTTAAAAGAACCAATGCATTTTTAATTATTTCAAAACCTATCAGACAAAAAAAGACCAGCAATATGGGTGCCACAGTACAAGATGTGTAATATGGAGTAAAATACACGTACGATATATGTATATGATATAGGATATTTGGTTAATGGCTTGAAATGGTATTTCCGTATTTGACGTTGAAATACACTACTATATACAGATGTTCCACCAGCACAAAAGAGGTTATGCCCAACCAAGTAAAGAATGTTTATTTGTTTTGATATTTGGCATTCAACAACCAATTTAATTCTAAATATCAAATTACAGGACCAGCATTAAAACCTTGGTAAAAACAATCAAAAGAATGCGCAATTCAACCGAAGAATGATCCATATGCACAAGAAAATCGATTTTATTTGCAGCATTGAACTTTTCAGACAACGAAATATAAATATGAAGTAACTAACCTCTATTGGCCACATTGGCTCGCTGAGTTCACCAACAGTTGCAGAAGGGTTGAAAACAATCTCTGCACCGTTCAAGCCAAAGGCTAACCAATTTAAAGGATGGTGCCTACCATAACATATATTAATAGCAATCTTTCCATATACTGTTTCAAATACAGGGTGGCCAGTATTTCCTTCCATATAATATGTGCTCTCATTGAAGTCCCCAACTCTTGGTATATGGTTCTGCCAAATGTCCCACGTTCATCAGTTTTGGAAAGTCAGAAACTTGGATTATTTTGCATGAATAAAAGCAAGAGGCTTACGTAATTTACCTTACAGTGCTTCCCAATTATATTTCCACGATTTCCAATAACCACAGCAGTGTTCCAGAGAACCTCTCCATGATTAATATCCCTCTCAAGAATTGGGCTTATAATGACCATGTTATATTTTAATGCAAAACTTTGAAGGAACTGTGTTGATTCTCCATCAACAGGTTCAGCAAATTCACACCACCTCTTCTCTCGAGTACAGAATGCAAAAGGCATCATCCATGCTTCCTGCAGCAAAGGTATAATAAACCATTGAAGATTTTCATATCTCAGGGAGAAGCCGATTGGTAAATGTTCATGCTCACACATAACCTACTTGCAAGCATAATATGTTGACTCCAGAAGCACCAGCTGCATCAATAATTGGTTTTAGCTTTTCAAAGATTGCCTTCTTTTGATCCAAAAATGGAGCAGTTGTGGGAAGGGCAATAGAATTTTGAATCAGACCAACCCTAACTATCCTAGGTTCTCTCAATAGTTCTCTGTCAGCATGAAATGAGAAAGCCTGAAAGAAATCAATAAAATCATCAGCACAAGTAGAATATAGAAGCACTGGACTTAAGTATAATTTGTGTGTGTGTGTTCGTAATCAAGTTCTCGACAAAAGAAAAATGACGTGTCCAAATTTTTCTTTGAACGATCCAATCACGTGATATTGAATTGTAAAAACTCAACACTCACTAAAAACAAATATACTCAAAATATTTGTATAGAAAATTCGATTAAAAATTGTAGTTAATGGGGCTGGAATGGCCCAACTTGTGTAACATCAGCAGAAGATGAAAATGAATAGCAAGTTGCCAAGTTGGATGTCAGATCAATTTATATATGTGTGGATGAGTGGGTGTGAAATTCAGGTATTCATATGGAACAAATAAGGTTTCATTTGCATTTTATACTTGGAGGTCAAATCCATTTTCTGAAGAGAGAGCTGCAGCAGATTCGGGGAGAGTGATGGTACCAAGTGCTCTTCCACAATTAAGCCCAAGAAGCAAGCGGCTAACTTCCTGCAATATTACTCTAGTACACCATCAGAAAGACAATATATATACATATACATATATATATGATTAATGAGGTTAATAATCAAAGGAATGATAAAAATCATACTGCAGTTCAATAGATTTCAAAATTAAACAAGCACAGCGCACGCATCCTCTCACTCTCATTGCTTAAAAGAACTTAAGGAATTTACAGGTGACAAATCACCAACTATTATACATCTTTGATATTCTTTCCTAGATTGACTAGAAAACAAGTGACAAAAAAATGCCAAATAGAAAAGCTCCACTGACTATATGGTCCCATTTTGAGACTTTAACCTACATGTTTGAATATAAACTTCTCATACCTAATAGCCAATCAACTAAGTAGAAAAAACTCAATAAAAATATGATAATTATATCAATAGTCGCTTGAGAAAGAATTCAGCATGCAAAACTAATGCAAGAAAGGAAGGAAATTCAGTTTTTTTTTGCGGGATTGCTAATTGACCAACACAAAAGAATTCAGCATGGAAAACTAATGCAAGAGAGGAAGGAAATTCAGTTTATTTGCAGGATTGCTAATTAACCAACACAATAAGTCAGTAAGTAATGGATAACACTTAATCTTGGCCAAGACTAATTGTTTATTCAAAACAAATCTAAGGGATAAATCATTAAAGCAGTTGATGCTCTTTCAAAAGGGAGAAGAAACATATTTTTCACGTAGCTTGCATAAGATAGGAATAGCAGAAGTTATCAACATTATCTCTGATTAAAAGACTCGTATATCCACTCAACAGTGGTCAGAACACTTGAGGTTCTATCACTGCCAACAAGGAAAGAAACACTAACATAAATTTCAAAGCAACTTAAACCCAATATATTATATAAAGGAAAATAAAAAAAAACCAATTCAAAGTAATCGATTATATGAATGTACCCAACTATTATAAGCATCAGCTAGCTCAAAGTTACAACAGTTGACTACAGATACCGCCTTTTGAAAAAAGAATACATGAGCGCAAGGATACTCATTTGAAAATCAGCACAGTTTCATATATAAATAGATGAATCTAAACATGAAACCGAGGAGGAAATACAAGTTGACTGCAAAACTGAAAATACCTGAAAGTGCAGGGGCTTGAGATTTTCTTTAAGAAGCCGATGGAGGGAATCAAATCCACAAATAGAGCCATCGCTCGGCGCCTTGAATTCTTCCTTGACTTCCCCGTCGTTCTTCTCCATGCTCGACCTGGGAAAATGGAATACAGGAAAAGGGAATATTCTGTGAATCCTCAAGCTCGCGTGCGTGAAGAAACCACCTCCGGTGTTTTCGTCGGAATAATAACGAGACGTACACGGCCCTGTTGGAGCCAAACGAATTTGGACCGTCCGATCACAGCCCATGCGGGGTCCATTCTTTCTTTTATATTGCAGTTTGCAGGCTGGCCACTTGATTACTTTATATTTAATTATTACCTTTTTAAAATATAATTTTAATAAAATTTTATTTTTTTGGGCTAACACCAAAGAAATCATAGCACGCCAACGCCAACTCGAACCATCTTGATCGAGTCAGCCCGTGATTCAATGATTTGGTCGAAAAATTGATCCGAGTTACCTATTAATCCTAAGTCATGGTCGATTCGGTGACTCGAGATGACTCGGTCAACTCGTCGAATCAGGGGTTGATCGGGTTATATTTTTTTTAAGATATAGGGACAAAACGATGCCATTGGTCGATGCTCCTCCTTGTTTCTTCTTTCTCCCTCTTTGATGTGTGGTAGGTAAGGGTGGAAATGCAACCCATATGAGTTGGCCCGCTACAATACACCACCTCTGACGAGTTGCAAAATTGCAATTCGTAGCTCGATATAGCGGGTTGGCGGGCCGCTAACTTTTTTTTATTGGAAAGATGTGAGATGATGTGTATGTAATGTATGTAGGTAGGTAAAGGAAGGGAGGGATTGTTGGATACGTGTCTTGCTCATTGGAAAGAAAGAATGGGAAATTTTAATAGGAAATTCCAGCAGTGTTGTTTATACTATAGAGGGAAGAAGGGCAGTGTAGGAGGTGAGTGGAGCCGGCCGTTATGCTAGTAGTCGACCCTGCCTCCGCGCTCCGCCTTGTGAAATATCTTTTCACAAAGCTTAAAATATTTTGCTTATTAGAGATGTTCAGATGAGAAAAATACACATCTCTCTTCACATATCACATGGACGCTTTGGAAAATGAAAAGAAATTGAAGGAAAAGGTCGTATAAGAAGTCAAAAAATCTAGATTATATTCTAATCATATGCTCATTAATGCTTTGGTTTTTTTGAAAAAATATAACTAGGAGAAAAAAATTTACGAATTTCAAGAAGAATTTATAGGTTTTGAGATGGTTTTTACGGATTTTATGCATTGTGCATGTTTGAGAATTTCGTTTCTCCAACGGACACGCAGGCCAAGACAAAACCATCTCAAAATCTGTAAAAACCATCTTAAAATCCATAAAAACATATCAAAATCTTAAAAAAAGCATCTCGAAATTCGTAAATTCACTATGAAAACCGTAACTCCTTTATTCCAACGGATTTTCCAGCGTAATCATGTAATTGAATCAGCCTCTTTCTCCCTTTGAAAGCAGTAACATCTTGTCACAAACCAACAATCTTGGTCTATGTGTACGTGGCAGCAGTAGGCGCACCATTGCATGCCTAGTCGCTATAGCTAATAAGGGTATGCCCCTTGCCACTCTTCACCACCTCTTGTGAGTTGAGTGCCGGGTAGTACCGGTAATGCGGGTTGGGCCCAACCCGTTTTTTTTTGGTAGGCTCGGGCTGGCAAATGCCAGCCCGCCAGGGAGGCGGGCTGATCCAGCCCGCCCCGCCTAACCCGCGGGTTATGGCGGGCTGGCCCACCAGCCCGTTTTTTATTTTTTTTAATTTTTAAAATTATTATATCTTATATATCTTTACATTTTTCCATCCCAATATTTTTTATAAAGATAAAGTAATATTAAATTCTATTTTTAGGAAATTATTGAACACTTATTCATAGAATTTGAAAGAGAATAGCATAAATATGCAATCTTATAAGAAAAAAGTAGGTAAAAAATGAAAAAAAGAATTTATTTTTAATTTTTTTAGAAAAATAAAAAAACTGGCGGGCCGCGGGTTGGGAATCCCAACCCGCCACCCTGGCGGGCTGGCCCGCCTAGCCCCCCAAACCGAGCGGGCCAGCCC
>JANTPZ010122337.1:0-14623 GCA_025593235.1 Vachellia pachyceras | reverse complement strand
ATTATTCCATTACGACATCACCTACTTGATTAGGGACGTGAGAAAAAGGAAGAAAAAAGACATCATTATTCACATCAATATATTCCCCACACTTATGTATATCATATAATCCAATATTTGTTCTCGAACACCAAAAAGCACCAGTATATATATGTGTGTGTGTGGTGTGTCGTGTGTGTGAATGGGATAATTAACCTCAATCCCATGTGTTAAAAAGGCCTATGTTGTAGTAATTGACATCTGCATGTACATGATTTTTCCTCATCACCAAAACAAGAAGCCGGTGAACCCAACACGTCAGTCTCAGCATCAAGCAATAGATGTTACTGTTGACGTTTGGTACTGGGCAAGAGTGCAAGAAGAATTTTTTCCTTGGACCCTGAAATTCAAAAATCCTTCATAACAACACATATTAAACCATATAACCAAAGATTGTACACAGCATATTTCTATAGTCCACCTTATCTCTCTAGTGACAGGCCACTGTTCGGTAACTGACAAGTAATTATATATAAAAGAATAATAAATATAAAGGATAATAAGAGTTAATCAGTCTAGCTAGTTAGGCTTCAAGTGATTGGCCTCTAAACCAGCCGTTGCCCGTTGCCTATATAAGGGAGGCTGTCAATTGTACTACTGTGTATTGTGATGTTAACAGTCCAGTGAATTCTAACCCCCCCGGGGGGTCCTTCTCCTTTCTCTTCTCTAGCCTTCTCTCTCTTTTAAAGAGCTCTCAGTCTGTCAATCCTTACTATGTCTGGACCTGGTAAGTTTCCCCGTGTTGAGTCAAATTAAGCCGCAGGCTCCACTCCTGGTGGTGCCCTTCCGTCAACTCCTTTAAGTTTCAGCCTTGCGACCATACTCCCCCCGAAACCCAAAAACTTTGATTTCTCATAAGGTGCCAGCGGAGTCCTATAAGCAACATCCGCTGATCCCTGGTCGGCATCGTTTATGGTTGAGACTAGGACGGTATCTGATCGTCTTCGAGCCCCCAACTTTCGTTCTTGATTAATGAAAACATCCTTGACAAATGCTTTCGCAGTTGTTCGTCTTTCATAAATCCAAGAATTTCGAAACAACGTCAGTGATAAATGAAGATAAGAAGCAGAGTACCAGGAATAGAATCTTTCATATGGTTTAGATCACACAATTTAGAGAAGGGAATAAACTCAATGCATTTCTCTTTCTTAGGCATAATGGCATGGCTTTTGTCCGAGCAAAACGTGATTCCGAACCATCCCAACATCATTCCAAATACACTCCTAAATCGTCTCTGGGGAAAAACATTCACTCGAAACTTCAAGCCTTATGGGACATCTAAATAACTGCCATAAAATGAGGACAATTTACCATGGGAATTCCAAGTTCTTTGAGGTCATTCTCTCTCATCTGCTTCAATGCAGCCATATCCACCTGCATGTACATGAATGGATAACGTAAATACCAAATCACGAACCAAATCTAGACAGGAATAAAAATAAGATGTGAAAGGAATATATTTACATTACTTGATTAATCCATAATTTCATAAAAAGCATTATTATAAACGATAACTTCTGAAGTCCATGCCAAATACCAGGGAACTTGTTTGTAGTCAAGTAAGTTGGTATGATAATATATAGATCTGTTTGAATGCCAAACATTGCCGAAGTTCATGAATCATTGTACAAGGCATACTTTGAGGGATAACTAAGACAGGGTGCTACAAAACACATTCAAAAATGAAATGCATATTGAATAAATAATAAGTTCTTCAAGCAACTGGTGTCATTACTCAACGAACATATTTCTCAGCCACGTCATCACTGTAATTTACATAATCAAGGAAGCATTCTACAAGTAATGTTTACACACATTTTCTAAACCTAGAAACAGTACAGCTCAAGAAGAATTCAATACGTAATTGATGTAAATATTTAATGCCGATCACTCAAAGGAGCCCTTGATTCAAAAATACATTTTTCTAATAATATTACAGGCATAAACAATCAATGCATGAATATTCTTGACCGTTCATTAAACAAATTTTGATTTTCAAGAATCTTTGAAAATTTATCAAGATGATAATTGTTTAAATAAAATGAGTTTCATACTTCCTCAACCTTGAAGAGAATAGCATATTTTCCCAGTCCAAGTGCATGTAACAGACCATCCACAGTTTGGGGCCTTTGCTGTTCGCTTTCCTACATGATTACCCAGGAAAGCCAGATGTTAGAAGATACTCTATCAACTAAATTCAAGGCCATTTTGGTATAATGGAAAGATTAATTAAACTATTCTATGAATTGAACTTTCACCTAACTCTGCTACTGGAAAATTCACAGATTAAATTATTTGAAAGTTTTTTTTTGGAAAAAGAAAAAAAAAAGCTTAAACAAAAGTAAGGATTTTTTTTTTAAAGTATGAAATTAAATGAGCAAAAGAAGATTATTTTGCATAAATCTTTCAGCAGATTCAAATTTTCAATTAGGATCTTAAGCAATTGTTCGATAGGCAAGCAGAATGGATAACATGCAAATAACAAATATTAACAAAGGCATTATCAACAATCTGCTAAAATTCTCATTTAATCTCATCAAAATATCACAAGCAAGTATCTCTGGCATCAGCTAACGACCAACAAGACAAAACCATTCAACAAGTAATTTGTTTCTACTGGAAACACCCAATAGTGACCAGCATCTCTTACATCAACCTTTTTCAACTACATTAATTTTTATAGAATTTAACCTACCCACTGCAGGCTTGTCCACTTTTTATCTTCAGTGCCTTTACCATCATCAAGTTAAACACCCAGAACTTCAATAAACAGAACAAAATCTCCTCTAAAACAGTTCCCAACTCAGCAGATCATGAGGCAGTAGCTGGTTTACTCACCCGAAATAATTCCAACGTGTCTTTTACCTTTAAAATCTCAATTTAGTTCTTTTTATATAAACAATTCCTACTCCTAAGATATAGAATAGGCAGAGGAGAAAACAAATCAACCAGGACATGAAGCTGGCCACCATTGCAAGAGTTTCCCCAAGTATCACTAATCTAAAGGGTTTTTTAAGAGGGGGAGGGGATCTGATAATTGAAATGTAAGTTTCATTACCATGTATAAAGACCTCGGAGCTGCTGCTGCATTTCTTGGAGGAGGAAGTTGTCCAAGTTGTGGTGCTATGGGCTTAGCAGCAGTTGAAGGCACTTTGGACACTGTACCATGTGCCATCAAAGATCCATGAGCAGTACTTCGAGGCCTTGAAGTTTCAAGAGAATCCCTAGTCACATAAGGAACAGGCCTGCCACTATCATATGCTCTGTTCAAAGACCTTCTTGGGATGTCTTCAGCAATACTTTGAGGGGGAACGCCCCTAGAAGCACCAGGAAATCCATTAGGTGATCTTTGTCTCGAATGATTTAATGTCCAAGGCGAATATGAGCTTCTCGTAGTTTCCATTCGCATTAAATCATCAGAACTTCTAGCCGAAGGGATTTGCCCCAGCATGCTTGTTTCCCTATCAGGCATTTGCTGTTTTAAATTAGAACATGTCAATGAATGTTGAACTGTTGTTGACAATTTTTCACGGAGATCCACGAGCCTCTTAGCATCACCATTACCCTTGGTGCACCTCAATGCATTTTTCCTCATAAGCTTTAGGCGGAGATCATCTTTGCTAATTCGCCCTTCTGAACAAATTAGATGTCAACAAATGAGATATATAGCGATGACAAAACAACATAAAGATGCAAACGTAAACTCACTGCCAGGACAGTTTACTACCATCCAGCCCATTGCGCATGCTTACATCTCCTCTCTGTCTGCAGTAAACATGAATAAAAATTTATTCGAAGTGAAATGTCAATTAATGTAACAAAGAACAACATGCAGCATGGTGTGTGAACCATGAGGTCTGAACAAACACAGGATACACTAACGAAATAGCAGATATTGATATCATCATGCCAAGATTAAATGAACAGAAAACACACCGTTTATTGTTGCTGTGATCATGATCATGCCATAAAGAACTACTGTGTGTATTATGTCCTAATCTATCCCTCACGGAGCGCTTGATCCCGGCTGTGGGAAGAGAAGAGAAAGAAGAATCCAACGCAGACAGATCCCTCTTCACAACCTAAGCTCAATTACATAAATCATTAAGGTAAATCCAACCAGTCATGTCTTAAACCCAACATTTAAATGCCCAGAATGCGAGAAAAGGTGAAAACTAAGCACTACAATGATTTGGTTTCCATCATATGGAACTTGAACGAAAGATAGAGCTAAGGCTCCACGGTGAATGTAAAATTGGGCCAAAATAAGTAGCAGAGCCCAATCGAAACTGTATATTTCTCAAAAAGTGCACAAGAATAAAAACACAGAAAAACTTATTCGCCATTATTCTGTCAACCTCGTAGAAATGAACCAATTAAAACGATCAAGTCAGTCGTTGCTGATATAGCACAAAGTATAAAAAACTATTAAGAAACCCAAATTTCTATCATTAGAAAATACTTTGAATCAAAAGAGATTTCAAGCATGTTTAGCAAAAAATTGTACCTGACCACTAGGGCCTAGAGTAACGGTAACTCTACCCCTCGAAGTAGGACATGTCAATAATCAAAACCCTAAATTATAACCCTTGGCGCGATGTTCTGCAACAAAAATCCTCAAACTCGAACACAAGGCATCAACGTGCTCGATGCAGAAGCCCAGAGAGACACTCAAATCACATTGCTAGGAATAATAACAAACAGACAGATGAATTGAAAACCGAGAAAGCTTTAAAAAAACTGCAGAAGTTGCAGAAGTGTCCTGAGATTCAAGTAGACGATTTTTTACTACAAAAAAGATAGAGAGAGGACGGAGTAGTAGAAATGAGCAGCAATGAACAGGACCGCCGTTGCTGTGCTTGAGAGTGAGGAGAGGGAGGGAGGGACGGAGGGAGATCGGACACTAAACAAGGGCCGTTCGATTAACTGCTGTGCGTCTCCCTCTCTTCTGGGCTTGCTTGTAAGCCTGTTTTGTTGGACCACACTAATCACTGTACCTTCACATTTCTGTTTTTGGGACAAATACTAATACCCTATTGCGCTTTAACCCCTCAAGGCCCAAAATAACTCTTTTTTACTAAAAAAATTGGGAAAATGACACACAGGTCCCAAACAAGAAAATTAACCACAAAATGGTCCTAAAGATTCAAAAAATTATCATGAGATCTCAAGAGTAACTATTGAGGTTGTTAATGAAAACTGATGAGGTTGTTAATAACAATCTCAGCTGTTATTTCTGGGACCTTAGCTAATTTTTTGAATCTTTGAGACATTTCATTAATTAATTCTTCTATTTGGGATTTAATTGTCATTTTCCCTAAAAAAAATCAATAATTTAGTCACGCAGTTTTAGCTGTATTACAGCTAATCATTTTGACCGACGGGAGTTGATTCTAATGAAATGGACTAATGTTTTCATAATGCAATGAATCAATATTCAAATTCTCGTTAGAGAGGTGCCACATTTAGTGCATTGTAGTGTTTTAAACATATAGGGTTATCTCCAATACGGTGATGTCTATGCCCAACAAAAACAACTTATCAATGTGTTTAGATCTATTCGAAGGGGTTAATATCTCATAATATAATGAATCAATGTTTGAAACTCTATTGGGAGGTATGCCTACATTTAATGCTTAACAATGCCTTGAACATGATCATTTTTAATTTGAGAATACATGTGCTTCTTAAAACCAAAAAAAAACTATGCTACAACTTAATCCCAAAAATTTAAGTAGTTGTCACATAAGATTATAAGTTCAAACCTCTTTATTGATATAAGGATATTGTTTGTGAAAGATTTAGAAAAAAAACATGTAAGCACTTTTCAGCATCAAATGTTTTATTCCTAATAAGCTCTTGAAATTCAATTCACCTCAAGGCCATTATAAAGTATTCCACAAATTGTTATGATTTAATCTGTTGGTCTCTATACTTTTTTTTTAATAGCTAACCCATTAAACACTTAGTTGAAAAGTTAAAATTTAGGAACAAAACTATATTCAAATTCAAACTATAAAAATTAAGATTTAATTTTTTTTTACATATCAAGCCTCAATTGTGTATTAACCTCTTGTAGTAATAGCTGGAAATTGGAAAGACCAATTCAAATGGAAATTCAACGGAAGTTTTGGACTAGGCATTGCTTAGTAATATAATACTACTAAGTAACTCCTATTTTTAATACAAGATATAGTTTATTGTATAATTTATACTATAAAGTATATCTTATGTTTAGAGCACAGATAATAAATATTCGACATTATAGTAATTACATATATTTATTTATTATTTGATCTGATTATAAATTAGAATTCGCATTTTCCATATCGAGCACATTATATGTCCTTTCCTCCGGAATTGAGAGTATCATACATCAATAGGTTAAGGTGAATATTTTTCCTTAAGTTTTCATTTGGGAGTGCTTGATATCTAAAAGATTTTTTCAGTTCAATTTTACTCACTACGTGTACAAAACGAGGCAATGTTGCTCTAACGTTATAGAAAGTAATTTTAACCGTTAAGGCAAGTCAAATAGTGATCTGTTTGGCAAAACTTCTCAGAAGCCCAAAAGCACGTTCAATAGTGTTTTTCCGTAAAACGAGATAATCTTCTTCACATATTTACAACGGCTTGCGTAAAAGTATTTCTCTACCGTTTTTTCAAACGAGTCCAGTACATGTGGTGCACTTAATGTATAGCTTGAATATCTAACTTAATCTGTACATGCTAGGTATGCTAACTCTATTTTTCTTTATCTGAAGCAAAAATCTTCCGGCAAAGGGAGGCAAGCTGCTAGCTCCTCAGCATCATCATGCAGCAATCTCCAACTCATAGTCATCATCCTCATATTCATATTCAAATATCAAGGAATAAAAGATTCTTCTGAACAGGAATTACAAATCAAAGGCTACTTCCCTTTGGCATTTTGATAGCGGAGGCAATTTTAGCTTGAGAGTGTGACAATACAGACAAAATAGCATAAGTGCCCAACAATCTCATATCAGCTTTATTATTTTCAAACCCAACCCAATACAAATAAATATTATCAATATCATTAAAGAAAAGACAAAGATTATAAGGAGAAAATCATACTTGAGCATGTGGGCATCGACTAAGCAACCACACCACTTTCGTTGCTTCAAAATCGGTAGATGGTGGCGGCGACTCTACCACTCACACTGCAAAGAACTCAGAGCATGCGATGACATCTAAAATTCCAACACTGCGAAATGAGAAGATGAAAAATAGATCGATCTGGAAATGAGATTTGGGAGAAATCTGTCGTTGGTGAGTTCAAGAAAAAGTTTGCCTCCTGCACATGGTGATGGAGGCACTGATGAAGGAAAGAACGGTGGCTCCGCTAGAAGGTTCATGAGGTAGAGGAGGAGGGCTCAGATTGGTCTCTACGATGGTGAGGGAAGTGGCAGTGAGAATGATGGTCTGTGGGACTGAAGTTGTCTAGAGAGGGGGCTGTCAACCTTTTTCTTAAACTTTGCCACCAAGATTATGAAGTGATATATGAGTGGCAATGGGGAGGTAGCCATGTGTACCATATGGTGATACAAGCTATTTAATGGTCAACATTAATATTGTTTAACCCTCAAGGTAACATTGCACTGATTTGGGTACTTCCAAGACAAAATTAAAATTAAACCAAAATAAATTTTTGAGTGCCCAACACTTCTAAGTGAAAACTTTTATGGTAAATTTAGACCTTAACTCTACGTTAAACATAGAAAAAAAATTTTGGAAATGCACACGAGCGTAGATGTTATGGCGTGTTCGGATTAATAATGAGAAAATAGATTTGAAATAAAATTAATGATAATTGACCTATAAAATATGGAAAATGGGCAATGGGCTTGGGAATGATAATTAATCAAGCCTCCTCATGATCCTTCACCAAGCATCAACATTACCAAGTAAGATGTTTTCCCCCTCATTAATTATTGATTAATCTCACTATAATAATTATCCACTTACTCACTCCCTCCATAAATAAATATGTTTCGACAAATAAATTGTATTTTTTATATAACTAGTATCTTTAACCAATTTTTTATCCACATGTTTCAATGATTATTTACATCTTGTATAAAAAAAATGGAGAGAGTAATCCATTATTCATTAAATTACAGTGATATCAAAAACAATATCAATTGATGGCCCAAAAAATGTATATGAAGATCACAATATAGATATTAAATAATTAGTGTAATTACGTTTACTTATTAAGCTATTAATTAGCTAACATAATGACTAACTAATTAATTAAAGAAAAGTTACTGAAATGAAGTGCAGCAAACGGAAACACATTATGGTAAATAACTACTACAAATAACGTATTCAATGAATAGCTTCATATGATCTAGAAAGCTTGGAAGAAATATAAATTACGAATATATTATAATATTGGGAAATCACTCAAAGACCTTTAAAAATATAAAATTCCAAATAAGAGTGTTGAATATACAAAATATCAAATCAATCCATAGGCCTCAACTTGAGATTTGGCATTGTTGTCAATTTACTTAAATGCCATCTTTTTTCTCTCCTTCTCCATAATCATTCCTCATGGTTTTTCTAATAAGCCAATTCATTTTGGATCCTACAGATAAACTTTTTTCCTATTCAAATATCAGCCTTTTGTCTTTGTGTTTTTCCATCGAAAATTCTTTGCAAATGAAGAGATGTTAAGGGGGCTTCTTACTTCCCTAACAGATTATTCTGCATCTAAGTCTAAATGCTTGTTTATCAAGAATAGACAAGAAAAATATTTTGAATTGTTGATTCATAGAGATGACTTGTTAGAACCAAAAGTTCATTGTCTAATGGATTTTTTCCGTTTTAATATAATAATCGATCCGAGAGAGTAATCATTATTTATCAAATCTGTTCATATCTTCTTGATGCTCAGCCACGACTCCTTCGCCTTCGCCGGAAGACACTTCCTCCATCAGTCACAACACCTTCGTCCACTCACCGCTACAACTCTCCTTCCTCGCTTTCCTCATGCCGTTGTTTACCACAACTTGATGGAGGGGATTGAATCAATTGATATGACTTAGTTGCAGAAGTTCCCACCTACAATCCGAGTCGAAAATACGACCCCATTGAAAGTCTCCAGCAAGCCCCCTTGAACACCCCCACCGTCACTTAACGACCCTCGATGACACCCATCACTTGTTGAAGGACAGAGGGCCTCTTCACCGAAAAACGGAACAACGTTGTAGCTCATAGTAGTCTTCATCCTTAATTTGGTCATGTTTGAAATACCAAAAAATATACAACTTTTTACTTCGACTTCAATTATGCATGTGCATAGACTATGGCCATAAATTTTGCTCCTGTTATCTTCAACAATTCAATAGTTGAAAAATGTCATTCCCAATACTTTATTAGATTCTAATCCCTGTCAACTACGTACAATATCCGTGTGGCAACAAATGCTGGTAAGAGACAACATACCAGAAGCCAAAGCCACATTCCGATACTAACGATAAAATCAAAAGTTCTCAAGGTTCTATAAAAAGGGGAATTGCAACAAGCGTCGGGGACGAAGATGTGAAATGTGGGATAACATTTCCTTTTTTGTTTATGATTATTTTATCATAATAGCATGGATAATTTTGTGGGATAATTCTATTCATAAAAATTCTTTTATGAACAAAAGGGATTCATAAATAATCTCTTCCTCGAGGAACGACAAACACTGAGATTTAATTGTTGCAGAAACAAAGGGGGAACAAATGATGGAAAGGATGAACGAAAACGAACCTTGGAAAAAGAGATGGACATCGTCGAGGATAAAACGATGTTTGATAAAGGAGAGAAGAAGATTTACAGTGCTGTGGAAGGGAGTTGTGGGTGATGGAGGAAGTGGTTGCCAGTTGCAATTCAGTTTGGCAAGGGGAGCCCCATTTTTTAAAGTTTTGAGGGTAGTTATTTTCACATGTGAAAATTTTCTATACTTGAATTATTATTCACTAGAAACAAGTTGCAATTTAGTTTGGTAAGGTGAATCCAAGTTTTTTCAAGTTCCTGGGATAGTTATTTTCATTTGTGAAAATATCATATACTTAAATGATTATTCCCTATATTCAAGTTGCAATCCGCTAAAATGAAGTTGTAATTCAGTTTGGTAAGGATAGTCCCATTTTTTTAAAGTTATAGGATAGTTTTTTTCATATGTGCAAATCTCCTATACTTGAACGTTTATGCCCTATATTCGAGTCGTGGTTTGTTAAAATAAAGTTGCAATTTATAGTTTGGTAAGAGGGGTTTCATTTTTATTAAAAAAAAAATCTCCTCTACTTGAATGGTTATTCCATATACTTAGTTGCAATTAGAGAAAATGAAGTAGTAATTCAGTTTGGTAAAGGTAATCCCATTTTTTTAAAGTTCCAATTTATTTTCATATATGAAAACATCATATACTTAAATTGTTATTCCCAATACTTGGATTACAATCCATTAAAATGAAGTTGCAATTCGGTTTGGTAAGGGGAGTCCAATTTTTTTAAATTCCAAGGCTAATTATTTTCATATGTGAAAATCTCCCATACTTGAATGGTTATTTTCAATACTCAAGTTGCAAGTTGTTAAATAAAGTTATAATTTAGTTTGGTAAGGAGAGTTCCCCTTTTTTTTACAAATTTCAGACATAGTTATTTTCATCTATATGTGAATGGTTACTCTTTATACCCTCGAGTTTCAATTCACTGAAAAAAATTGCAATTCCGTTGGTAAAAGCTATTTCTATACGAAGACTATGAGTTGTTCCCTTTTTTTGGGTGAAAAAGCCTTCTGTCCCTCAACAGATGATGGCCCGGGGGTCATCAGAGATGATGATGTTTTTGGAAGTGACTCCGGTTTGAGGGTTGTTAAGTGACAGTGGGGGTGTTCAAGGGGGCTTGTTGGGGGGCGTTCAATGGTGTCATTTTTAGACACAGAAGTGGGTGGAAATTTCTGTAACTATGTCATATCAATTGATTCAATCATCCATTGAGGTGTGGA
This sequence comes from Vachellia pachyceras, assembly GCA_025593235.1. NCBI lineage: Eukaryota > Viridiplantae > Streptophyta > Magnoliopsida > Fabales > Fabaceae > Vachellia > Vachellia pachyceras. The sequence continues at coordinate 3,565 of JANTPZ010122337.1, read as the reverse complement.
AAACAACGACATGAGGAGAGTTTCAGCCATGAGTGGAAGGTGTTGTGACTAAGGAAGGAAGTGCTTTCCGGTGAAGGTGAAGGCGTCGTGGCTGAGGGGGAACTCAAGCATCAGATCTGTGAGGAATGAGGATGGAGAGGGAGAGAGAGAAAACAGAAGATGGCATATAAGTAAATTTACAACATTTTCAAATACGGCATTATATTGAGGCCTATGGATTGATTTGATATTTTACATATTCTTTTTCTTTTTGCCAAAGATATTTTACATATTCAACTCACTGATTTGGGATTTCATATTTTTAAAAGACTTTTTGTGGGATTTTCCAATAATATATCTGTGTGCCATCATTTAATGCAAATAAGACATTAGCTATACAAATAGGGTCTTATATTTAGAACCATAAGACATATATTCTAAGAGGCTAATTAGTAAAAACAATGTACTCATCTGCTTCTTAATATGTTAACTAATTGGATAATTGATCTTATTCGTTCTAAATGTATAACCAATTTTTAATTTTTGCTAATTTTTTTTTTTCAAATTACCCCTATATTAAGATGGAGGAAGAGAAAGAAAAATGATTAGGTTATTTTAAGAAAAAATACGGTATATTAACTAATTTAACTAACATACTTAATATAATTAAATTAGGTAAATAAACCAGGATAAAAGAGTTGTATATCAAGATTGAACCCCTAGTTGAAGAAGAAAGGGCAGAAAATAGCATGGCTAGTTTCTACTAGTTTGAACAAAGTAAACCGCTATTCTCAGTAAAAATGAAACGTTTCATCGTAAAAGACACATATACGATCATCATCACCATTGATCTCAGTTTATTGTCACAAATATTCAAATATACATTTTACAACTATTCTGGAAAATTTAGTAACACACAATCTCTCACACAGAGGAGATCAATAATCATCAATCATCACTTTATCGATACAAGAAGGCCAATCTGCCATAATATAAAACTTTGAATCACTGCAAATCACACCAAACCTGGAAAAGACGAACGCAAAGAAGAAGAAGACGAAGGAACCTAGAGAGGGGGGTAGATATAACTATATATATAACAAAGTTTCGGACCATGGCGCTTCAATTCCCCGATGAAGAGAAGAGAAAAGAGGGTAGCTCAAGCTGTGGAAGAAGAAAATACCCAAAAGACCTTTTTCCTTTTTCAGTGTGTGCGAGTGTTTACATATATATCAGAAGAAGAGTAGGAGAGTGGTGGAAGCAGGAGAAGGGTTTCTTCTTCTTCTTCTTCTTCTTGTTGAGGGAAGTCATGATCGAGATGGCCTTTTCTTCTGAGTTGTGAGCCTTCCCTGTGATATTATGCTTTCTGATAATTGGTGCTTGTTTTGGAGAGCTGTGGGAGGAAGAAGATAAGATGGGTGATGATGACTGTGAAGGAAATAATGATGATAGGAAGAGGGTATGAGAGGACATGATCATGACGTGTTTTGCGTGGAAGCAAGAGATTATCGAGATCTCTTTTACTGTAGTGTTGGGGGTTTTGCATAATTCTACATAGGACATGTTAATCATCATTTTGAATCCACCATGAGACGCTTTATTCTCCCAATAACGCCACAAATATAAACTTACTCTTATTTTACTTACAAGGAAATGTAAAGTTCTTTGTTAAAAAAGGAACCAGTCTCATTTCAGAGCTTAATTAGTCCCAATAATGATGAGCACCATGGTGACATTTGCTTCATAGAAATACAGTTTCATCCGTTTAATTTTTTTTATTTTGAATTATGTACACAATAAAATGATTTTTTAAAAAATTAAGAAGAATAAATATCGAAGGTTTAGATTTCAATGCTCATCACTTAAACTCAATCCCTCAAAAAGAGTGAGCTTGTTGAATTACCTATTAGCAGGGGTTGGTTGAAATTAAAACTACGGCGAACCAATGTTTGAATCATCGTTAGAAAATTTGCTCATATTTAGTATTGTTTAATAATGTCCTGAATATAATATTCTCTAATAGAAGAATGCTCATTCTTATTAAAGAAATATCATGTCCAATAAGAGGAAAATGAGATGGTGTGAATACTACGAAGAACTTTTTAAAATTAAAAAATTACCATTTTGGAGAGGTTTCACTCCTAGTATTCTTTCTTATCTAATTTTATTTCAATCTAAACTAAGAGCCAATCTCACCATATAGAAATTACAATGGGCTTATTTGGTGGAGCGTTTGGTAAAGCCGAACACACGTTCAACATTATTTTTCCGTAAAATGAGATAATTTCCTTCATATATTTACCTCGTCTTGCGTAAAAGTACTTCTCTACCACGTTCTCAAACGGGCATAATATCTTGTACCTCTTTTAAAAAGTTGGATTTGACTTTTCAAGGAATACATTGTGTGAGGGGTCTAAGAGCTTGTTTAGAATAACTTTTATGGAGTTCGAGATAAAACCTAGGTTTTGGAGAATAGATTTTAGAAGAATAATTTTTATGGATTCCGAAGTAAAACCTAATTTTAAAAGATAATTGTGTTTGGAAAGTTATGAGTTTTTACGAGGTTCAAGACAAAAGGTAAGTAGGAAAGAGGAAAGAGAAAGAAAAAAAGAGGAAAAAGAAATTTGCTATGAGGGCGTGTGTGATTTAATAAGAAAACAACTTTTTGAAAACTTATTTTCAAACCTAAATTTTACAATAAAACTTAGATTTTAAAAAAATATGAATACTTAGATAAAAATTAAATTTGGGGAAGAGCTTCTAAACTATCTCAAATGATGGTTAGCTGTGATGTGTATCCTTTTGGCTCTAGAAAGTCGTTCACTGGCCATGAACACGAAGACAGTCATGTATTCAAAAACAAACATGAGTGATTATATGTGCTTGGCGAAGCAAATTATTAAAAGGGTTAGATTAAACGATAGAAATTAAAAGAAATAAATAAATATCACCCTTGATGTCAAAGCAATTAATTTCGTCCAAAGGAAGCTAGCTATCATGTAATTAAGAGAAATGAATAGTATGGGTTGCGGACTTTTGCAATTTTTTTTAAAAGATATGTCAAATCGAAAAGGTGGGTGGTCTCGGCTTTCAGGGTTGAATCCATGCATTAATAAATAAATAAAAAATAAATTTAATTAAAATAATTATATGAATATATAATGCTATAGATATATATATATATATATATATATATATAATAGATTCATAATAAATCTAATCGTCCAAATAGTATCACCACAATATATAAAGTCTTCAATGAAATAACAATATATGATTACAAATGATTTAAAAAATACATGGGGTCTTTCTTTGAGGGGTCAATTTTTTTTTCTTCAATTTTTTTCATTAGCACTAGAGGTTGTTTACTATTACTTCTTGAAACCTAGGTTTTGACCCAAAACATATGTTTGGTTCAAGTACAAAATTTTTCTGAAAAACTATTTTGGTTACAAAACTTCGATTTGAAACCTAAATTTTTTTTTCTACTTTTTCATTTTTCTCTACCTTTTCTTTTTCATTTTTCTTACTTTTTTTTTCTTTCTTTTTCATCTTTCCTACTTGTTCTTTCTTTTCTTTCGTACTT
>JANTPZ010122336.1:0-10923 GCA_025593235.1 Vachellia pachyceras | reverse complement strand
TAAGGGTTTGATATGCTTCCACCTTTAAGCCACTTGTCCTCTTATTATTGGCCATCATAAAGTGCTCTTAATGGCTGTAAAAATCTGACCCCCATTTGGTTACTCTAACCAAACTGGATCCATTCGGTTACTTTTACCGATTACCCTTTTTACCGGTAAACTTAACTTTATTCCGGTAAATCTTTTTCTACTTTTCTGGAGATATTTTATTTTTCATTTAATCTCCATAATTCCATCTTGGATATAATAAAATTATTATTCCCAAAATACCCTTTAATTATCTCCATTTTTATAGGATTACTTTATCTTGTCCAAAATCCCTGAAACGGAACAATCGGAGAGCAAATTTCTTTTAGGGCCTTGAAAATACTATATTTTTCACTGATTATCATGCCCTTTTCCTTTTTCCGAAATGCCCTCTAGATTTTCCAAAATTAATTTTTGAAATAATTATTTTCCGTGGATTTTTCGGGTATTTTTCCCCATTTTCGGGAAAATCGTCTTAATTATATACCGAGTAATAATTTTATTAATTACTACATAATTCACTGGATTTTTCATATTTTTCTCCAAATTTTTGAAGAGCTCCTGATATTTCAAATAGTTATCTTTCCTCTTTTACCCTTCAAAATTCCGTAGACGGAAATCAGGTCTGAATTTGGAAAATCCATGTTACGTCATTGCGACCGGTATGTCAATATCTATCTTTTGGACATCTGTACATTTTTCTGATATTTTGGTCAAATAGTTGACTTTTTGACTTTGACTTTGACTTTTCTTTTTGTCAAATGACCAAAATACCCTTTAACTTTCTCATAATTACCATTTTGCCCTTACTTTCTCTACTTTTTCAAAATTACTATTTTGCCCTTACTTTTGATACTAAAAGACCTTTATGTCCTTGGTCTTTTATTAAATGACGCATGGGTCCCTTTCCTGAAGGTTTTCCCATCCTCATATTACTCTGGGCAATTTTCCTTAATTCTGGAATTCCTACGGAACTCCGTATACTAAGCCAGGTCTATCCTTACGACTTTTTACCTCCGATTTCTCTTTTCATTTCCTAGCTATTGGATTAGCATTTCATTCAGCTAGCATAGAAATTTATGGTTATTACACATTCGTTCTAAACCCTTTTGACCTAAGCACAAACCATTTCATTCATTTATCCATTGCCACCCATTTGAGCCATTCCTAGTTGGATGCATGCCATTTATTCATAATGTTCATAGTATTATAAAGATAAGAGTGAATTGCTAATAGAAAGTTCAGTAATGTTTGTATTAAATGCCTTGAAAAAAAAGAAGAAATAAAAGGAAAAAAAGAAAAGAGGAGAAAGAAAAAAAGGGCATTTGTACTTTTATTTGAAAAGAAATTAGCAAAATATTATATAGTTATGTGAATGCTATGAACTTCAACTTTATTTTTGGTTTGCATATCAACGGTTCATTTTCAACAATTATTTCTTGTTTTGACCCATCCATCATTACAAGCCTTCAAAGTCCTCTTGATTCATTACATTATTTGTTACCATTGATGGAGAAATTAGAGTAATTAGAAGCCTATGGCAAGGTGTTAATTAAGTAAATTTGAGTGAAAAATGTCCTTTGTGAGAAGAGTGAGTCGAGCGCTATTAATATAAGTGTTCCCTTGTGATACTGTTTGCATTCAGTTGTGAAGTTCATCTATTCCATTATGCATTGTTTGGTTATGATCGGTGATTGCTTAAAAGATGTGATTATTCAATTCATTATTATTTATTTTTTTGACCAAATTTTCATTATTATTTATTGTTAGATTGCTCAATCTCTATTTGTATTGATAATTAGAACTTGACTCTTGTACTCAATTACCTTTATTCAGGAGTACAAAGGTCTAAGTGTGGGGAAATTGATTGAACCATATTTTCACACACTTTTTCATAGATAATTGAGGGATTTTAACATGTTTCTTGGACTAAAATTACATGATTAAGCATTAATTTGGAATAGGGACATTTGCATTAAATTAAACGCAATTAGGGGCAAAATGGTCTTAAATTGATAATTTATTCATGCAATCATTTTCTTGGGCTTTTAATATTATTGTGTGCTTAATTCTTGCATTGTAGGTACTTAAAAGGAGTTTCGTAAATTCAGAAAATGAAAGAAAAGGAACTACAAATTAATGACAGTTTGGTTCTCAAATTTGGGAAATGATAACTCAGTCCCATTGATGCTGCAGTGTTTTGACGGTTGTTCATTGGTCTATCTAGGTTAAAAGAAAGAGCCAGGCCTCCAAACGGATCACGCCACAAACTCTCAAATTTGAAATTCACTCAACACCATGTGGCAGACACACGAGCAGCGAGACCTAGGGGGATCATGAAAACAGCCACATGCATTCAAAGAGAATAGGTCGTCGTCTTTGTTACTCTCTCCCTCGACCTTACCAGATTCCACCCATCGCGCAATCGAGAATCACCCTGCCATGCCTCCCTTCTTAAACCCCTTGACGACACACCCACGGAAGGCCATGAGAAGGAGCCAGAGACGCCGCCTGGTTCTTTTCTCTATCAGCTCTCTCCCTTCGCCATTACCAGTGACCACTGAGCGGAGAAACACAGTATCACCAGACCATCGACTACCTCTATTCTCATTCCACAAACTTCAGACACGACACGAGCTCTATCACTTTATTTTGTTCCTCATGGCCACGCAAGGAGAGCTTCAGAGACTCATATCTCGGCAACGCTCGCTCGCTCCCTCCTCAGCACCAGTCCACACACAACCTGGACAGGGGGAGATCACGCCACATACTCACATAGCTATTTCTTCCATTCCCTCCCACACTCTTAATAGCGGTGCAAGGAGAAGGACAGAAGGGAGACACACGTCGCCAAACCACCATTGTCGAGACCTTCATTCTCTTGTATCATGCCGCCTGGGAGCCATAGCCACCGTGGGACTCCTCATTCCTTCATCTATTGTACTACAGACCACACCACGACCATCACGGATCACTCACGCACCAGATCCCTCTCCATTAACGGTGCCATTCCAGATCACACCTGATTCCTTTTTCACTTTTCCTAATTCCTAATATGACTTGCATATGAAATTTATCGGAGCTGAATTTGAAGCTATGCGTGGCTAATTGTTTTGCGCCTCGGTGATGGAGTTATTTATCTGAGCTCATGGATTTACATAAGGGAGTTTTTCTATCTTTCCATTAGTCTAAAATTATGTATTTAGATTTCCTAGTTTTAAAGATAATTGTACATGATGTTGGGACTGAGATGGATGTTTATTTGTCTTTGTTTGGATTGATTTTCATAATTAAGTTTGGATTATGCATTGTGAAACAAATATTTGTTGTTCATCTCTTGATATCATTAATTTAATTATGTTAATTAGCGTGTTATTGTCTAGTTAATATGATTATTTGATGCTTTGGAATGGTTGTTTAACATTTCATATTAGAAAAGTCATATTGTTCTGGTTCTAATTGTGCATTAAACAATTTTTAACAATACCTCAACAAGTAATAGTTAGCTATGTTTGTAGGAGCTATTATCGATTGAGAATCTTGGACTTGAGTGTTATCTTGAGGTGTTACTAAAGGTTTAATGAATTTATAACTCACAAGATTATTTTTGAGTGAGGAGGTCACATCTCTATCACCAAGGGCATTCACTATTCACGAAAATCCAAAAGAAATCATTTAATTTAAATTCATTGCATTTAGTTTAGTTAGGAGAATCAATTTCATAAAAACCCTTCATTCTAATCATATTTTTAGCATTTAATTTAGTTTTAGGTAATTTTTGATTGGGTCTTGAGACAACTAAAGATCGCGAGAATCACTTGCATTTGTAGTTTCCTCCAAAGGAGGATGACTTTAACAATGCTGGACCTTCCAAGGCCGGCCCATCTGGAGAAAGTGAAGCAGCAGATGGGTTGATAAGGAGGAGCCTGCTGCTGATGTGGATTCTGAGGGTGACTCGGCGATGGAGGACTAGATAGGATTGTTTTCCTTTCTTCTAATTTTGCATACCGTTTTTTGCTACATGAATTTTCTGAACTTTATTTTACATCTATATATATATGTTCCTCTTATTGTTTTCCATATTCTGTTGCATTTTCGCATGATTTTCGGGTATTGATTACGAATTCCGTGATTTCTTTTTTAAATCTTTCCCTTTAATCATTGAGGATAATGGTTAAAATAAGTGTGAGGGAAGATTTAGGATTTAAAGTTTTCCAAGCTTTACTTTGAATTTTAAAATGCAGTGGGAATTTTTGAAGGTTAAATGTTGGGTTATTTTGTTAAAACTTTAGAAATTTTTAGGTTTCTTAAACTTTTTCGCAAAGAAAATTGATTTATAAGAGGTTTTGCTCTCATAACACTTTCGCCATAACCAAATTGTTTATTCACTACGGCATAAGTCGTTCAAAATAATGTAATTCACCTCTCGGGTGTGTTTCGCCGCGACCATCTTATGGTTACGTCACAGCGAAACCACTTGCACACAGAACCACCCTCTCGGGTGTGGTTCACCACAACCAACTTTATTAGCCGTGGCGAAACCTTCCATGCATAAAAAATATAATAAATAAAATAAGAGTTTTGAATTTCAAAATAAAAGGTTCCTCTTATCTTTATGCCTTTAATACTCCTGGGCATACATCATATACTTTGATTTTCACAGATAGTGCATTTGGAAATTAATTCATAATTTTAAGGGATAAAAGCTTTTGGTTAATTGCATTTTCAAGTCATTAGCAAAGGAGCAGTGTTGACGCAATTTTGATTGACTCTTTGCATTTTAAATCCTTGAGACTATCTAATTGAGACATTAGCCTTATCATGAGGATTATTGGGCCTAACTTTATTTGATTAGTATGAGTCTGTCTTGATTTTTAATCTTTCTAGAACTTGTCTTGATTCTTAATCAAAGCTTTATGATCCAATATTCTGTGAAAATGATAGAGGCCTTGTAATATCCATGATTTTACTGCTAACTAAAATAAGTACTAATATGGTATTTACGAAATGAAGTAGAACTCAGAGATAGATAATACTTAAAGAAAGAACGGTTACGGGCCGGGAGTCGTAAAGTCAGATCTGGCCTAATGGATGGAATTCCGTAAGAACTCCAAAGTTAAGCATGCTCGTCCTGGAGTAATGTGAGGATGGGTGACCTTCTGGGAAGGGACCCATATGTCATTTAACAGAAGACCAAGGGCATAAAGGTCTTTTAGTTTTAAAAGTAAGGGTAAAATGGGAATTTTGGAAAATTAGAGAAAGTAGGGGCAAAATGGTAAAATGAGAAAATGGAAGGGTATTTTGGTTATTTGACAAAGTCAAAGTCAAAAGTCAATTGTTGACAAAAATGCCCAATAGACAGAGCTCGACTCAGTGATCATAACCGTAAATCACAGATTTTCCAGAGTTAGACTGGATTTCTGTCTATAAAATGTTGAAGGACAAAAAGGGAAAAAAAATTATTTGATGTATTAATAGCTCTAAAAAATTTGAGACAAAAATATGGAAAAATTCAGTGAATTTTATAGTATTTAATAAAATTATTGCCCAATGTACGATTAAGGCGATTTTCCCAAAAATCGGGAAAAAGACCCGAAAATCCCCAAAATATAATTTATTTCAAAAATTAATTTTAGAAAATCTAGAGGGTATTTTGGGAAAAGAAAAAGGGCTAAAGTATCAGTGAAAAATATTGAAATTTTTAAAACCCTAAAAGTATGTTGCCCTCCGATTACTCGTTTTTAGGGGTTTTGGACAGGATAAAATAATCCAGTAAAATTTGACGAAACAAGGGGTATTTTGGGGATACTAAATTTACTATATTCAAGAGGAAAATATGGAGATTAAACGAGGAAGAAAATATCTCCAGAAAAGTAGAAAAAGAATTACCGAAATAAAGTTATGTTTACCGGTAAAAAGTGTAACCGGTAAAAGTAACCGAATGGGATCCAGTTTGATTAATCAAACTAGATTTTAACCATCTAGTTACAGCCATCATGAGCCAATTTTGAGGAGCTAATGAGAAGCAAGCAATTGTCAAGTGTGTGGCACATTTTTAACCCTTAGATCGAAACATAATTAGCAAGATTAGATCTTAACCATACATTGATTTTGGGGGATTTTATAAAAGGCTTTTTCCCTCTTCTTCCACCCCATTTGGCTGAATTTCTTGGGCAGAAATGTGAGAGCAAGAAGACGCCATTTTCACCTTAGAAGGTAAGAGAAAACTTCCAAAAATTCCAAGGTAAAAGCCTTAGCTACTTAAAGCTATACATAATATTGCTCCTTGTAATCTCTTCTTCACTTTCCATTGATTGAAATTTTGATTTTGTTTCTCTTTCTCAAGTTTCATGGTTAGGGTTCTTAAGAGCAAAATGAAAAGGAGAGGGATTTAGAGCTTGTGATTGGTTGCAAAAGTCTCCTTGTGTTGTAAGGAGCTTTTTGATGTATATATTGTGGTTGGTTGAGCTTGTTTTTGAATTTTGTGAAAGTTGGGAATGATGATCTTTTAGGGGAGGTACTGCCCAAATTTTTACTTGATATGGGAGGGTTAAAATCAAGCTATACCATCCATGAATATGAGTTTAAAATCAAGAGAATGATGGTATAAGTGTTAGAAGTTGGAAAAAATCATGTTGAAGGTAAGTGTATGCACGCGTGTCGGCCTGTTCTAGTTCATGGGAAAAGGAATGATCTTTTGATGATTTTGATGCTTCCAATGGGTTCAAAATGAGTTTTTATATAAGGTAAAAGTGAGCCCAAGTTTAGGGAAGCATTAGAAAGTTTTAAAGATAAGTTTAAGGTTTTAAGGTTTATTAAGTTTAAGGGGGTGATTAAGGGAGAATTACATTGCTTTTTGCCCTGGAAATGGTTTGTGTTTGATGGCCATTATTAGGCAAAAGTTTGGTGAAAGGAAGTAAGCTTCCAACTAAGCAAGAGAGCAAACAAGTTAAGGGAAAACTCAGGACTTAAGGTAGCAAGACCATCTAACTCTAATCTAAATTGTTATGAAAATTCTTTTGAATGATGCATGACTTGTTTTAAACTTTATGATGATGGAAGTGTGGATGTGTGCATGTTCATGCTATGGCCAAATGTGTAATATGAGATAAGACAAGGCCAAAAATGAAAGTACAGAAAGAGAAGATGTCAATGGACCAAAGAGACCCTAGTCAATTTAGTCCAAGGCTTTGAGATTACTAAGAATGTAAGCCAAGGACATAAATGTCATTAAGTATAAGACTAAGGGAAATATGGCCATTGGACAAAAAGGGCCAAACCAGTAGTCAGTAGTCAAGTTTAAACCCACAGATAGAAAGAGCAGAAAAAGTTGATGCCGATGGGCTGAATAACCCAAGGTCAAACCTGGCTCAGCAGGAGAAATTTTATGAGAATTTCACATTTAAGCGTGCTCGCCCACGATCGGTGACCTACTGGAAAATACTCAAAGGTCATTACACAAAAGATCAAGGGCGACAAAGTTAAGGGCAAAATGGGAATTACAAAAAGTTAGACAGTGTAAGGGCATTTTGGTCATAAAGAGAAAATGTAAGGGCATTTTGGTCATTTGACAAAGTCAAAGTCAAAGTCAAAAGTCAAATGTTGACCAAAATATCAGAAAAAGTCACAAGTGCCCAAAAGATAGAGCAAAACTCATTGATTAACAGAGTTTCGATGGATTGTTGAAAATCGGCCTATAATTTTATTTATAGAATTTTGAAGATATAATGGCCAAAAATAATTATTTGGGGTATCAAGAGACCTTAATCAGTTGAGTTCACGGCATATAAAAATTAAGTAAATTTTATAGTATTTAATAAAATTATTGCCCGGTGTATGATTAAGGCGATTTCCATGAAAATCAGGAAAAGACTTGAAAATCGTCGAAACATAATTTATTTCAAAAATTAATTTTTGAAAATCTATATGACATTTTGACAAAAGAAAAAAAGGATAGAGTATCAATGAAAAATGTAGAAATTTTTAATGCCCTAAAAGTATCTTGCCCTCCTATCGCTCGTTTTCAGGGATTTTGGACAGGATAAAAAATCCTGTAAAATTTGATGAATACAAGGGGTATTTTGGTATAATAAATATTTCATATTCAAGAGGAAAATATGGAGATTTAATGAGAGAGAAAATATCTCTAGAAAAGTAGAAAAAGATTTACCGGAATAAAGTTATGTTTACCAGTAAAATGTGTAATCGGTAAAGTAATCGAATGGGGTCCAGTTTGGTTAATCAGACCAGATTTTTACCATTAAGTTACAGCCATCATTGCTTATTTTTTAGGAGCCAATGAGAAGCTAGCAAATGTCACTTATGTGGGTAAATCTTAACCCTTGAAACTCAAGATCACATCTTAATGATCCATTATTTTTGGGACTTTTTATAAATACAATTTTGCCTCTTCTTCCTCCCCACATGATTGACTATTCAGCTGCAAATAGAGAGAGGAAGATACTTCATTTTTAGCAAGAGGAAGAGAAGAAAAGCTTCCAAAAATCCAAGGTAAGAGGGGTTACCACTTATGTTATACATAAATTTCTTCCTTGTAACCTCCCCTCTACTTCCATGGATTGGAATTTTGATTTGGTCTCTCTTTCTCAAGTTTGGATACTTAGGGTTCTTGAGAGAAAAGTGAGAAAGAGAGGGATTTAGAGCCATTGATTGGTTATAAAAGTCTCCTTGTGTTGTAAGGAGCCTTTTGATGTATATATTATGGTTGTTTGAGCTTGTTCTTGAATTTTGTAACTTTGGGATTGATGAACTTTGAGGGGAGGTGCGGCCCAAATTTTTATTTGATATGGGAGAGTTAAAATCAAGCTATACCATGCATGAATATGAGTTTGGAAACAAGAATAAGATGGTAGAAGTGATGAAAGTTGAAAAATTTCATGTTGAAGATTTTGGGGAAACCTCTCGGCCAAGTCTGGAACTTAGAGAAGGAATGTTGTTTTGATAATTTTGATGCTTCCAATAGCTATAAAATGATATTTTGTGTAGGGTAAAAGTAAACCCTTGTTTTGGGAAGCATTAGAAAACATTAAAGACAAGTTTTGGCGAAAAATCACTGAAAATCTTGGGAAAATGGAAAATTACCATATAAACAGTACATTTTTACGAATTAAACTGTACCCAATGAGTAAGTTTCTATACAAATAAGTATTTCCCCCTTAAAAAAGAATTTGTATGCTTCAAATAGAAGTTGGAACCACTCAATTTTGATTTTTTTAGAATTGTTATGAATTTTCAAAGTTGGCTCGATGAGCTGTGAATAGTAACTCATAAAAATGAAAGTTTTCAATTTGATCCTTTTGAACTTTGTGGTTTATTTGAGGCAATTAATTGGTTCTAAATCATTATAATGGAAGCTAAGAGGGATAAATAAGAGGTGTTACAATATGCATTTATGTGTTTCATGTTGCATTTTTATTATTCCATATTTACATGAAAAGTTGTCATGCATTTTATAATGTATGTTAGATAGTTTTGCTATTAGGATTTCCAAAAATCTCACTCTCCCCCACTAACCATTTTTAGGTGCAAGTTCATCAAAGGGTAAGGAGAAAGTGTATGATACTTGAAGTAAATTTTGATATGTATTGATGTGGATTTTTGTTGTAAATTTTATGTTATTTTGCTTAAAGATTGTAATGTGACATGTAAATTTAACTCATGCATGTATGATGAACTCATGGTATCTAATATATGCCCTAATAATTCCTAATTATATAGGTTGTTAGGATCAAGAAAGGCGTAGAAATCAATATGTTGAGTTATGAAGTTAAGAATTGGTAAAATTGGCTGTGTTAGAAGTGAAGTTAGTCAAACCTCATACTTTGACTTGACGTGAAATAGAGCAAATGGACTTCAAATGCATTTAAATTTTTCAAAAAACCATTTCACTTTACAAGCTTTAAAACAAGCTAAAGAACATTGAATTTGGAATTTTGTACAGATAGTTATGGCATTCCAAATTTTGAAGAAAATCAAGAAAAACCTGGGAAAATTGAAAAATTACCAATTGAAGAGTACATTTTTGTGCAACAAACTGTATCAATCAGGCAATCTAATGACTCAATGATATTTTTACCTGATGGAGGAACCTATAAGCTTCAAATAGAAATTAGAAGCACTTAATTTTGATTTTTCTGGAATTAGTTATGAATTTTCAAAGTTAGTCCGAAAAACTGTGAATAACTTTCAAAAGTTGAAAGTTTTTATTTGAATCTTTTAGACTTTTTAAGTAAATTGAGGCTTCCGTATGGTTCCAAATCAGTATAAAATGAAGTTAAAGGTAAGGTTAAGGTGTGTTACAGGCCTTCATTTCAAAACCCTTGCATTTTTCCCAAATACAAACCCAACACAGTTTACCACTACTTTCCATGCTGAGACTCAGAGCTATATTCAAACCATGTTACAGTCAGTAGGAGACCTTTGATACAGCTATTAAAGGCTTAGTTTAGTCTTTTTATTCATTCAGGATTTCTGTGTCAGGCGAGTTGGCTTTATTATCAATTCTGTTTAGGGTTTGGATAGGAGAGTTGGGTCTCTTGAGTTATTTGTCAGAGGCAACCAGACACCTTCGCCAGCACCATCACCGAGTGGCTTTGACCCTTCATCTTCTAAGCAGTTGTTAGCCCAGATTGACTTTTCTGCTTTAGCTCAGCCTTTAGATCCTATTTGGGCATCTCCTTCTGAGACCTCTATTCTCCATACCTCTACTACTCCTGACCTTACACTTCATCTCCTCCTCACGCTCTTTGAGTGATGACAAAAAAGGGAGAAGTACTCTGAGTTTAGAGGCTTTGATGCTTATGAAACTTTGTCTTTGTCTCATTACGTTTCATTATGGATTTGCTTATGACTTATGATGCTTATGCAAATTTGGTA
>JANTPZ010122335.1:0-43722 GCA_025593235.1 Vachellia pachyceras | reverse complement strand
CACAATTTAGCTTAAGCTGATATCAACGATTAATTCAAAATCTCTCTTGGATCTCATTCCTCTATATGAATTTTTGTAATATATCTGTCAGTGTCATGGTTAATATAGCTCGCCAGAGGAAATAGAACTAGATTCAAACTTGTGCTCTTCTTCTTTTTGGCTTTATTCCTCCCTTTATAGTTTCCTCTGTCAATCTCTTATTGGTCTGCATTTCTCCAGTGCTCCGATTGGTCAAGGATATGGTCTCACAGAAACTTGTGCTGGTGGGACATTCTCTGATTTTGATGATACATCAGTTGGTCGTGTGGGACCACCTCTTCCTTGCTCATTTATCAAGGTAATTATATATGAGGAGGGGTACTGAGCACGGGGATTGGATGCAAATTATGCAAAGCAATCATTCAATATGGTCTTCTGTATGCTGTTTCATGTCATTTTCAGTGAGAATACTGTTGGTTGATATTCATCTTCTTGGTAAATTTGTAATTCATCGGTCACTTTATCAGGTGTCAGGCAATTTTCTTGTGCATCTATCATTTTCTTTATTTAAAGGACAGTGTTGTTAACCGGAGTTGTGATATATTTTTGACCAACTATCTATTTTCTCAAGATTGCCCATCTGATCTTTTTCAAATCTCGTTGCTTTTTGCATGTTTGATAGCATTGGCACAGATTTGATAAAAGCAACTGCAACGCTTGCAGGCCTACAAGGGTGTTGTCTGTTTTCCTTTTTATATTTGCATTAATCTCATCTGAATCAAGCCATACTCAATAAAATGAATAGAAATAGCTAGCCATGTTCCCTATTCCTTAGTGGCCTTAGCTGTAGATTTCATGTCATTTCCTATTTGGGATCATTATTGACTCACTACTTAGTATGACAATAAAACATAAAGGGGGGGTCAATGAGAAGCTTCAAGATTGAGTTTTTAAGCTATGCGGAATATTATTCTATGCTAACATTAAATTTTCATTATACAGCTAATCAATTGGGCTGAAGGTGGATATTTGACTGATGATTTACCAATGCCCCGCGGTGAAATTGTGATCGGTGGTCCAAATGTCACTCTGGGATACTTCAAAAATGGAGAAAAGACAAGAGAGTCTTACAAGGTTTGATGTCAATTTCTTTTTTCATTTTCCTTGGGGATGAGAAAGGATGAATTATCACTTTTCTTGTTTTCCACCATTGATGGAATCATTCTGCTTAGTAAAGTTCTTTATTTCTTGCAAGTTGTATTTACTTTTGTATGTTTTATTCCTTTGTTGTAAAGGTTGATGAAAGAGGAATGAGATGGTTCTACACTGGTGACATAGGGAGGTTCCATCCAGACGGTTGCCTTGAGATTATTGATCGTAAAAAGGACATAGTTAAACTCCAGCATGGTGAATATGTCTCCCTAGGAAAGGTATGGCTTCTGGTTGGGGAAATGCACTATTTTCAAGTGTTTCCCTCATCACTAATTTTTTTTTTTTTTTTTAAAACTGCAGGTTGAGGCAGCTCTTAGTGTCAGCCCCTATGTAGACAATATTATGCTGCATGCTGATCCTTTTCATAGCTACTGTGTGGCACTTGTTGTGGCTTCTCAGTCTGCAGTGGAAGTATGGGCTTCAAAGCAAGGCATTACTTCTTCTGATTTCTCAGAATTGTGCAGGAAAGAAGAAGCTGTTCAGGAAGTACAAGCATCTCTTGTAAAGGTATGCCAATCTCCTCTAACTACTGACGGTCATGATATTTGGGGATTGAACTTACTTTTTGGAAGTCTAAGATGGCAGTCAAATTTTTAGGCATACATTTGTTGTTCAATTGTAGTCTTGGAACATATTAGAATGATCCAATCGATTTACCTTGCTGCTAGAAATTGAAATCTGGTGCTTCCATAACTCCTTAAGGACAAGTGGATTACTTATAAAGAAATGGTGCATAAAAGCCCTTTCATGTTGTTAATGATGAACTTGAAACAAATTTGCAGGAAGCAAAGAAGGCTCGCCTGGAGAAATTTGAGATTCCTGGAAAAATTAAGCTGCTTTCTGACCCTTGGACTCCTGAATCTGGCCTAGTGACGGCAGCGCTCAAGATCAAAAGAGAAGCCATCAGAAAAGCCTTCGCTGAGGAACTGGAAAAGTTATATTCTTCATAAGCTGGGCGAAGCTGTACTCTTCATTCCAATCGACTGATCTTTTTGGTTTTATTTGCCTTTTTTCCCTCTTTGCCCTCTTCCCTTGAGGGGGGGAGGGGTGATAGAGTGATAGGGAGCAGGTAAGAAGATTTTGTGTCCCTTGTTGTGTAGCCACCTTTGTCTTGCGTAGAGGTTTATTTACCTTTTCTAGCAGAGATTTAAACTTTGATTCACCACATTACAAAAAAATGGCTTCTTCCACTATATTCATCCTCCATTTGTCTCCAACGATAGGATCAATTTGTTACTCATTCATTTAGTCTTAAACTAGTCTAGGTCAGGAGGGACAATTCTGAAATATAGCTTTGCATTTGTGGCTTTTAAAAAAAATAAAACAATAATCCAATGTAGAATAATTGAGAGTAGATAGAAAATATACAGTGGGAATGGAATGGTGCAAATATTATGATAAATATACTATTCACTTCCTTTATTTAAGCCTTATCTCTGTCTCTAAAACATTTTTTTTTTTTTAAAAAGAATGCTGGGTTGCAGAGGAAGCATGTCCGCGCAGTGTTGATAATCCTCTTGCATCTAGCACGTTCGACAAAAGCGAAGGAGAAAGGAAACGAAAAGGGAGAAAGAAAATATATATTTTTTCCAAGTTTAATTGGTGCCTTTCTATTTGTCGTGCCTTCACCAGACTCGAGGGGTGGTCGCAAATGTTGACCTTATGTCCTTATCCACTGTCACTCAAGCTAAAATTGGTCAAAATTTATTATATGTCTTAAATCTTCTTCTTCTGGTTATTTTCAACTTAAATTATTTTTAAAGCATGTTCAGTCAGATAGCCATTTTTATGCTGCCACGCATTCTCAAAACAAAAATATATAATTTTTGAGAGAATTGGGGATAAGCCCCCATTAAAAAATTAATCGGAGAGTGAGATATTCCACATATATACAACTGAACTTTCATATTATGTGCTATTGAACATGTCTCATTCTCCAATTAATTCCTTAATAGGAAATTTATCTCCTGAGTCTCCTCCCATGACATTTTGAGAATGGTAAATTTGAGCAATTTATACTAAGTTTAAATTATCAAAATTATTGTATTCAATACATTTTCAATTGATCTAATCTGCTATTTAGACTTGTTTTTCTTTGATTTGACAATGATGGCTCTCTTGGGCTTAGTCTATTACATCATTAATAGGGTATTCTTTTTCTTACATCACAAAGGAAACAAACAAAATAATTGACCCCAATGCGCAACTGCTTTGAAATATTCCTCCGTCCTTCATTCATTTCCCAGCACCGCTTCCTTTTTGTCAATCCCATCACTAAACTATTGACTATCGGCCTCCTCCCTCCTAACATTCACACACACAGACACATCTAGTCATAACAAAGAGCTACAAAACAAACTTTTTTACTTATCTAATCAAGAATCTTAACAATACATTACAAATCTTTTTTCTTATTTCTAGTTGTTGGACTCTGTCTAAGTTGAATTTCATCCTAGAATTTTAAGGTATGTTTGGATTTGTTGATACCTTATTTTGATGATAACAAAGTTTAATTCAAAGATTACATGGCAGGATTTGAAAATGGTTTTGAAATTTTGAAAATGAATTTTATAGTTCAAAAAATCGAGTTTGATGTTATAAAACTCGAGTTCTGTGCCTTTTATTTGAAAATTTTCAGCAAGAACTCGAGTTTCCACAAAGAAGTTTTGATGACTCGAGTTTCACCTTCTTAAAACTCGAGTTTCGTGCCTAAAATCTTCTGCCTAAAGAGTTGCATGTGGTAGAACTCGAGTTAGTGAATTGGAGAATTCGAGTTTCCCAAAACTTTCAAGGACAGCTCGAGTTTCCAGCTTCAAGCTGTGACAGCTCGAGTTCCAGGTATGTAAAATTCGAGTTTCGTGCCCTTGAATCACTGAGGAAGATTTTGCTTCCTTAACACTCGAGTTCCATAAGCACATAACTCGAGTTTCAGAACTGGCTTACAAAAAACTTCCAATATAAACTTGAGTCATAGCATTAGAGTTTCAACAACTCGAGTTACACACTTTTCAAAACTTAAGTTTCACAACATGATTTCATAACATGCATTCTGAACTTGAGTTTCCAAATTAAAGTTTTCTTAACTCGAGTCAGACACTTTGAAAACTTGAAGTTTTATCACATAACATTTCAGATTGCTGTAAACCCATGAGATAGAACTCAACTATGAATTCCTACAATCCGAGTCCTAACTTTATTTGATAACAGCTGCTGACATTGAGCCTCACTTTTACCAAATCCTTCCTTATTCCTGTTAAAGTTTTTAAAAAATTACCTGCCACCATAAATGCACGATTACTAACTTATGAAACAGGAAAATGCTCGCCTGCTGAAGTTCTCCGACAAACAAGAAGTAATCAGAAACTTCATTGACTGCGCCGACGTCAAACAAATGCATTTATTACAGCATTCAATGCACTCACCAACCAGAGATAACGGCTATCTAATCAGAGTAACTGACATTTGATCTTCTCTAACGGACACATTGAATGAGCTCAACTATAAATAGGAAAGTATTGAAGACGAAAAGAAGACGACGATCAACAACGCTATTATTCATACGCTTTCTATCTTATGCCTTCTGTAACATTCAAAAACACTCTGTGAGCTTCAGTGATTAGCACATATACTCTTTTAAGAGTTTAAACTTGTGATTCATTCTTGTATTCATCGAGAAACTCAAGGTCGGGGCTTTGAGTTTATTGGGCTGTGAATTTGTCGAAAAACAGAGAGTGAAGGTTTCTGTTATCTTGCGAAAAGTGAGAGGGAGTGTGACTCCTTAATTGTAAAGGCTTGTGAAGCCTGGTTGATTGCTATTAGTGGATTGCAAATCTCAGAGGAGCTCTAAGGACTGGACGTAGGTCAGAGAGGATTGAACCAATATAAATCGTCGTGTCCATTATTCCTCTGCACTCTCGGTGTCTTCATTTTAATTTCTGTTATTGACATTTTAATTTTTAAACGTGACCAATTCACCCCTTCTTAATAAAATCCTACACTAACATGGATCAGTGTTAAAGTTAATTTTTCAACCTAATTTACAGTTTTAAAAATAAAACTTCGAGTGTAATTTTTTTAGGTAAATGTGTTTTATACTGTTTCGGCGAACTAACAAAAGCTTTAGACGCACACTTGACTCAACACATGAAAGAACATGTTTTTAGAATATCTGAAAAATCGAACCCAGAATATATATTTCATATTTGGTGGGCCCTGCTCGTGATCTTACATCTGGTTTCCCACCATATATATTTTCAAGGATACATTCCATCTTTTTTTCACTTCATATCCCTGCTTTGGGTTTTTTTTTTCCCCTTGACATCCTTCCTCCTCCTCCTCCTCCTCCTTTCTCTTCTGCAAACCATATCATGAACAAAAATGGATACAGAGATGAAAATACATGCTGCTACTTCCACCCGAAACAGGTAGTTGTTGGGGTCTGTCCCTTATGCTTAAACGAGAGGCTTCTTGTATTGGCTGCCAAACAAGGCCTTAATCCCTCTGCCTCCACAAGCAAGCCTCAGGCTTCCGCACACAGAAAGACTCAGACTTCTTCCATTCACAAGATCTTCGCTTTTGGTTCTCTGTTCAGCCGTCCAGATTCCCGGCACTGGGAATCTCAGACCTATAAGTATGATGACTCCTCTCCTAGTCCAGAAGGTAATACTTTATCTCACACTGATCTTTATTTTTATTACCAATTTTTTCTAAGAGAAAAACGTCCATTATGGAGGGGTGGGGGTGGGTTGGTGTTTTCTGAAATCGCTTCCATCATATTAGAGCAGAATTAACATAGTGCGCATGTGTCTTCATGTGCAAGATTAGATTATTTGGTGATGACAATATTAAGGTCAAAAAATGCGTGTCTGCTAAGATAGGATTGGTAAGACAGACAGGAAATGGTTTTCCTTTCATTCATTCTTGTCTGTTTGGCGTGGCATGTGAGATTCAGATGCCAAGAACACTATGGTACTCAGCTGATCGTATTGTAAGATCATGGATACTGTGGGGAACTAGGGCACAAAGCATCATATTTAATTTATACAGTTATTTAATATATCTATCTCACTTATGCTTTCTTCTGTCTAATCTTCCCGATCAACAAAGTTTAACTTCAAATAAGCCAATTTTTTTTAATCTTATCCTTTCGCCAGGCCTTGGACAAATGGGTGTGTATTGCCCTGTTCAAGTTCAAATCAATGTAGTTAAGATATCAGATGAATACGTTTCATGTCATCTTCTATATACCTAACATGAACTGTGATGTTTTGGTGCAACTGTAGTGCTTGATTTAAAGTCTAAACCAAAAAGCAGACCTATACAAGACTCCTCTGTCAACTTCACTTGTTTGTTTCTCCCCTTTCTGCCAAGTTTTGTTGTTTCTTTTCTCTCTCTCTTGGTACCCACAATGACATTCAAAAATTAGCTTTTGCAGAGTCGTTCATATCAATCAAATTCGAAAAGAATGGGATGGCCTCTTGGGAAAAGAACAGTACCACCACCACGAGAGAGTCTAAAAACAAGTTGCCCCTAGAGATGACCATGAAGAGTGTGATAGAGCATGGGAAGTCACGTGACACGCTTAGGTGGCGAAAGAAGATAGGCCACATCTTCCATCTCATGAGATGGAAGAGGCCCACAAAAAGCAGCGTGGAGGGTGCCAAGAAGGTGAGAAAAGGCTGGATGAGGACTTCGCTAACAAAGAGAAGGACCATGGAATAAAATGCCCTTTATTACTCCACTATTCCTCCCTTTGTGGGGTAGGCCCAATTAAGTGTGCCTGTAAAGTTACAAAGATACTGTTCACAATATGGTAGTTGGTAGAGTCAACACAGCTTTCTCGCTCTCTCAAAAGTGCGCTTTAGTTTGCAAAAAAAGAGAGAAAGTAAGAAGGGGAAAAAAGCTTCTATATGCTTTGGGTACTTTGTAATTCTTCTCTTCTCTTTTCTCCCATTGTTGTAGACAATACAGGCTGTAAAATGGTTGTCGAAATTACTTTGGCTTTGAGGTTTATACTGGAAAATAAGACTATATAACAAACCATTTTGAGTATTCCTTTGCCCATTGGTGGTGATGAGCACTACCAGATCAGCGGATGTTAGGTGCCCTTGATGGGAAACAATGAAGGAAATAGGACTTGTCTTATAGTTGTCTTAGTGCGAGAACGTCTTGTCCGTCCTTGGAGATTTCAAAGATATCACTCGAATGGAATGGATGTATGGTCTGAAGAGAAATCGCTAATGATTATGAATCAAAATCATATTGTTCCCACGTGAGCATGAGTGGGTGTGGGATGAGCATCAAGAGAGGACCTTTAATGGCGTCTTCCCACCCATTAGGCCCATTTGGATGGGAAGAGAAGGCAGCAAGAGGGAGAGAGGACCACAGTGAAAGAGAAAAGATTTATTCGGAGCAGACGAAAACGACAAGACATGGGCGAATCTCCACCCAACTAATATCACAACTGTATTAGTCTATCAGACGAGGAACATTGATGCAGATGCAGCAACCGTGTCATCATCTGCATCATAGCAATATATATTGCATTATTGAGAATTCTCTGTACAATAGGAGGGATGTGTAACTATGTATGTGATGAATCAAAAATCTGATCATGTTTAGATAGATATGCACATCACGGTAAAAGCAAGATCCCTGATTCGCTGTATGTCTTTTATTTGGGGGCCTTTTTTGTGGGTTTGTGTGTTTGGGGGGGGGGGTTGTCTGCTATAGTGCTATGTCCTCAAAAGCCTGCAT
The DNA here is from genome assembly GCA_025593235.1 of Vachellia pachyceras. Lineage (NCBI taxonomy): Eukaryota > Viridiplantae > Streptophyta > Magnoliopsida > Fabales > Fabaceae > Vachellia > Vachellia pachyceras. The sequence continues at coordinate 35,775 of JANTPZ010122335.1, read as the reverse complement.
GTGCTCCTCTGGGATAGCATAGCACTGTGGAGTGCATTACACAGGAAAAAAATAGATGTGATTGGAATGGAGGAGAAAGAGGGCCAAGTGAGGAGACCCTCAGAGTCCTATCCAATCCTTGGTCAATACTCAACACAGCCTTTGAGTGTCACTTTTTTATTTTCTTGTTCGTCAGTCCTCCGGATAAAGGTGAAGTTATACCCCCACTTATCTCTGCTTCATCCAAACTCAATGATGGGAATTGACACCGCCAGAATCCCAATAGCTTCCCAGGTTAGCTACGGCCTAGGGGACCACCTGGCTAACCTATTTCCATGCATACTGCTCTATCGTCCTTCGCTAACTTCCTCTTTATATCATTCCGAACTGGACCAAAACTAGCATGCTATGATTATGATTCGCTGCTTATTCGTTTTCTTTCTCAATCATATCCGTTTATTAACAAGGTTGAGAATATTTTACGCAAATCAAGGTGAACATGTAAAGGAGATTATCTTATCTTACAGTAAAACAGGGTTGAATGTACATTTAGTTTTTTTTATCGCTTTGCATCATCATCTCACATAACTAAGCCAAATGCGTTTGAATTTCCAGCTTTCTATACTCGTTCACCATAATCCAACTCTTAATTTAAAGTTTATGTTCACCGGCCCCGCGGGAGGTGTTTACTGTCTATGCAGGTCGAGCTGTTATAGGTAGCAAGCATAGCAGCAGAATGTAAGCACCTTGTCCTTTCATAGAAAGCCTTCAAAAGTTTGGTAATGACCTTATTTGGAACAACATTTTCAGAAGGTAAACGTACGTTCGACAGTATTTTTCTGTAAAACGAGATAATCTTATCTATATATTTATCTTGACTTGCGTAAAAGTACTTCTCTACTGTATTTCCAAACGATCACAATAGCTAGTTAAGTTCAAATCTGACATCGTCAACTATTGTTCAGGTTAAAGACTAAAATCACACGCCTCGAAGCCTTGCGGCTTGCTTGTGAGGGTGCTATGCCCTTTTCAGGCAAGTCATGGGTTCGAATAGGCGAAGGACCGAAAAAAAAAAAAAGACTAAAATCACACGCAACCGGCTGATGTCATTATCAACTCTCGGAAGGAATTTCGGGCATCGACAAACCATTTGCGGGAATAATTAGGATTACCTAATGGCAGTTCATAGTGAACTTAGTGGAAGTGGGTGGGATGAATGATAGACTCGTAACAGAGATTAGTTGCCTGATCTGTTAATTGGTTCCCTAAATTTTCAGACAAATTCTCTCACTAATTAAGTTAGTCAGGAAAGTGATTAACACACCAGTAACCATTTTGTGTTACGAGCCTGTCACTAAATGACACTTGTTGCAGTAATTTGTAAGCAGGCTGCTGCTGGGCTTTCAAACAGGCCTGAACCCGACGAGATAAGAGGGTTTGGGTTTCAAGGTCCGCCCAAAAGGTGAACGGTCTACTCATCTGCTGTGTGCTGACGGGCCGTTGTTTTCCAGTTCGAAGAAGCATTCGATAGGTTCTCTTGAGATGGCCATCTCTGATGAACACACCGTTGTGTTGATCTAGTGCCCTTTTAAAATACTGTTGAAAGAATACATTTTTATTTAGATAAACATTTAATTTAAAGTACCTTTATTCGGTTGAAAAGATTTTTTCTGTTTAAAATGTATTTTAAAAAAATGAGTTATCAATTGTTGAAGTTTGCAAGTTAATAAACTCTCGAGTTTAAAATGTTCTAAAGACTCAAAAAAGCTACTGCAAAACACGCACTTAGTGTTAAAAATCAGAAGAGGCTCCGAACGACAGTGATGCTGGTTTCCAAGAGAGGCAATACTGCACATCACGAACAAGGAACTCATAGGTGATAATATCCTCCCTCCCCAAAGGACGCAGTTTTATGATGGATGAAACAAGTCTCCTTGGATTTTCTTGGGCCAACGGGTAAAAGAAATCTTCAATTTCAAACAAAGTAAATTCGTGATCGCAGCTAGAGTGGTCATTTTTTTCAGTAATCCCATTGGCCGGGAGAAAAATTATCTTAATATATAAAATTGATAAAATATATTTTTATGAAATATTGCTCCCTTCATTTTTTTTCTTGTAGCATTTTTGGGAAGTCTTGCCATTCTTACTCATAACATGTTTAAATAAATCTCTCTCGTAAGAAAACGTAAGGAGTGACTGTAACAGATTACAAATTGGAATGATGTGGTGTGGGATTTTTTTTTCTACAAACATTTTAGGTGGGGTTTGGGCTCCCCACAAGTTAAGGGTAAGACAAAATCTTCTTTCCTCTTAGGTGACACCAATATCGAGCAGAACAAACCATCAATTACCCTCAGGTGTTAGCCTAAACATCCAGGAGCTAAGATGCATCCCCAAGCGTTATGGTGGGAATTGAACCTCCTCCCATTTGATGAGAAAGTACAATCCTTACCACTAGACCCACGAACAATGGGTTGTGGTGTGGGATTATAAATGAATTGTTTTTGTTAAAATCTATCCGCACGGAATTGGCGCAAGTTATGTGTTGGATAGTGAGTGTGAGATCATAGGTCTGTGATTCATGCCAAGTATTATCGCCATTGCAGGGTCCATATTGTGCTCCCGGATCGTCATTTTCATCCTAATCCTACCCATGACCCGACTCACAAAAACATTACACGTGTTACATTCCGTAGTTACAACTTACAAATCACGCTCCCTCCCACTGTGAAACCAAACCGTCAAAAACTCAAGGCTCAAGTCAGTACTAAAACTTTTCATCGAATGTTGCGGATAAGATTATGGAACAAGGGATGTACAACCATGTTTTACAGAATTCCAATTCACTGGTCTAACAAGATGAACACGGATTTATCCATTACAACACCCCTCACCCTCTACTCTTCAACATCCTCGTCTGTTACGAATTTACCAGTTCCAGGATTCAAAGCAGCCACGAAGAAGAAGAGGACATTGAACAACACGAGTGGCTCGATCTCGTTGACGGGAACCCCTGTCTCGATGTTTAGTTGAGCCAAAGCTCCTTTGCCTGTGATGATTTCCCCAATCAAGGAGAAAGCGAAACCCAGTTGAGCCAATCTTCCCACAAACAGCTCGTTCGCTTTCGTAAATCCAAATAGGGGACCTAGTGATGATACCAAAACACACAATTATGAGCCCTCGTGATATGTAATAATTGAATTATACTGAAACCAGGTTCTTAGATACTCATGAACTTACCTCCTTCTTTGAGACCCAGGGCCGATCTCAAGCCTTTACCTGGAGGAATGACGGCTCCTTCGAGGCCAGTGGGTGGGTCATCCACAAATTGACCCCGGTCACCAAGAGCTCCAATGGCTCCTAGAAGCGTGAAGAGGATAAAGAAAAGCAGAAGGGGTTCTGCTTCGTATATGGGAACTCCAGTTTCCAGATTCAACTGTGCTAGAATGCCTTTCCCTGTTAATCCCTCCCCTAGCAATGATGCCTGCAATAACCACGTAAATCAGTGATGCATGCTGTTCTGTATGAGGATTCATCAAACATTTATGCTTAAACGAACAAATAGAGTAGCTCAACAAGTGTAACAATAACATCCTGAGCAGAATTATGTTTTGGCACTTGACTTTATGCTATGGGAGAAAACAACAATATTCTAAATTATGCTAAAAAGTTGGCTCAGAAAGAGAAATATCATGCGGAAGCTGTCAGAAACCTCAAGTTAAGTTAAAGTGTTCCTTACCGCAAAACCAATCATGGCAACACGACCCACGAAGAGCTCATTTTCCTTGGTGAATCCGAATCCTCCAGAGGTGCCAAAGATGCCGTCTTCGACCTTTGGCTTCGGCGTCGGCTTTACCGCCTGTAACCAAATGAAAATCAGAATGCTCGACATGAATAGTTATACCAAAATAAATAATTTTTCCCCTAAAGGAATACCTTGGAAGGTGCTTTGGTCTTGGATTTGAAGAGAGCGAAAGTTTTAACGGTTCTGGATGGGGAAGGAAAAGAAACAGAGGGAATTGGGTCGAACAGGATATGAGAAAACTGAGGCCTTAGTCTTTGCCTCTGAAGCTGGAGTGATGAGTCCCTCTTGAAGTCTACAGAATTAGTGCCGACACTGGACATGAGCAGCAACGTCTGAGCCATTCTTTGGGTAAAATGAAGACCTGTTTCCCTCCCCCTCACTCCCTACCTAGAACTAATGTATTAAATTCAAAGTACAAGGAAGTGATTGTTATGGAATGAGCCAACGTGAGTTTCTTCTTCTTAACTTCAGAGAGGAGGAGATGTGGTGTACTAGTTAATGACAGGTAACCAAAGTGACCACGTGTTCCTCTAGCATGTGTGGTTACGGTGATAATATTTTGATTTCTCAGTTTCCAAACCAAAAGCCATAATTTTTAAGGCCACTCCTTTCCCTCAGCATTGTTTTGTCTCACAGCTTGGCCACACTGATCGGGTTTGTATTCGTTCATTCCTTTTTTTTTCCCTTACAATTTGATTTAATTCGGGGTATTTCCTTATCATAGAAGCTATTCTGTTTTCTATTTTTTTTTAAAAAAAGAAAAATTGGTGTGTTTGTAGGATGAACGTGTAGATGGTCAAGTGGTGGCATTCTGGGAGAAAAGACACTGGCCTTTGTCGTCTTGAAAATGAAAATCCTTCTTCACGAGTTTATTTCACGATGTGAACTTGGGAGATACCACACGGTAAATGGGAGATGTACAGTGGTACGTACCCCGCCAGGCTTATCGCATCCAAAGATGACAAATCCATACTTGACACGTCCCTATAGCGTGCTTGGATTAGATTCTGGATAGAGTATCCCTGTCTGTGCAGCACAAAAGCATCTAAACCGGATCATACTCTGGGCTCCTTCACATGCATAACCAGTGAAGAAGCCCAATAAGACTCTGCCATCTTGGGCCAACAAGAATTCTGGCCCAAAACACCAATTACTTCGGCCATGGCGGAACAAGAAACCTAAAACACTGATTCTTTCACGTTGACTAAAATTGTTTACGTTTGATACAGTAGAAGAGGCTGGTCCGATTCTTTATAATACGATGAATCAAAGTTAAAATCTCTGGTGGATGAGGGTTTACATTTAACATATGATAATACCTTACATGAAAACCTAAAACACAGATTCTTTTATGTTGACTAAAATTGTTTACATTAAATCCAAAGGCTAGTTCGGCTCTTTATGATACGATGAATCAAAGTTAAAATTTCTGGTGGATAAGATGCTCGCATTTAGTATCTGGTAATGCCTCGCATAGAATTGTCTTCTATAAGAGTTCATAAAAGCAGTTCCTTGGTCGTTTTGGGAACTACAGGAGTTGTCTCTTCAATACCGAGTTGAGGAAGAGAAGGCACAACTCAACATGAGGGATGCCATTTAAGGAGAGTGAGGAACCTATTCTCTACTGATGTCTTCTCTTGCACTGGCTTCAACTCTAGGTTTACTTTGTTCCTTTTGATTTAAAGGGGTAGACACTAATATTTTAAGGTTAGATTAGCGGGATTGAACCCGTGACCTCCCACTTGAGAAGTACCATACCATTAGACTACAAGGTCTTGGGTTAGGTTTACGTTGTTCAAACATAATGAAAGTTAATATATGTTCCTTTTATTATACCGTTTTTCAGATCTGAATTTCAAATATGATCTTCCATTTTTTTTGGGTGTGGTTATGAAATGTTCTCGGACTTGCTTATTTTGTTTATTTTGGGTGACATTGTAAATGGCAGTTTTCGATTTTATTCCACGATAGCTCTTTCTCATGTCTCTAGTAACTAATCAATGGACGATTGGTAGAGTTGGTAAGAGCTACTACCAGCATTGACGCGATAATTAATGCAACCTCAAAGAGGTTGTTCCATCGGTACCTCGCTACCACCGTAAGGTCTCCTCACGGGGGGTCCGGATTAGTCTGGGGTGGGCAGGATACCCCAGGATACCGGATGGCTTATAAAAAAAATGTCTCTAGTATCCAGTGAGGGAAAGATGGTGAATATGATTGGTCGGTGAAGAGGATGAATAGTGCATGAGGCATGAGAAGTAGCTACTGTGCCGTTTGGAAGAGATATTGGGCTTTTTTTTTTCTAGGTGTAACAACGTTGTGAGAGATTTATTTTTACACATAAATTTTAGAAAAGAGATCGAACTTACCCATGATTTAAGAGTATGACACATAATTTATGATCCATTGAGGTTTGTCCCCGTGGAACCGTTGTGAGAGCTTTCCTTTTGATAGGGGTGCTTACGAAGATGGGTGGCTCAGTAGGCGGCCCGATCCTGCCTGGCATATTGGGTCACGTTGCGCTGAGCTTAGCATACTAACTGGGCTGTGGGCCTAACCTAGTATGTAACTATGCATACACGCGCGCAAGTCCCCCCCTAATTGTTAATATTAGTAGCCTTCATTGATTTTTTTTTGTTGGATTTAATTTAATAATAATTGATTTTATATTTTAAATAATCAGAAGGCTGAAGGGCAAAATAAATCTCGTAAAATTCATTGCTTAATCCTCCTTGATGCTGTAAAATGTTGCTTCTATAGGGCAAAACTAGTTGTAAATTCACCACTCGCTGAGAAGTCTGAAAATGGGGGGAAACAAGCACTTATTTTAGTGACTTTGTTCATACATTTTTTTGTCTGGTTACCATAATAATGTATATCCACAGACACACTGGCCTGAAATATTAAATTAAAATTTTTTATTGGATCGTCCAGGCAAACCGGTTCCATGGTGTAGTGGTTAGCACTCTGGACTTTGAATCCAGCGACCTGGGTTCGACTCCCGGTGGGACCTATATGTTTTTGTAAAGGCAGCTAGCATGACTACGCATTCCACACAACCTTGGCAATGAATGATATCTTCAATTCATTAACAATACAAAAGCACGGGCGAATTTCAGACCATCTGTGCTGATCGTTCTGAAGCTATAAACCTCATCACTTGAGGTTATGGTAGAGAGATTGCATTTTCAGGAGACGCTGGATGATGACGTGTCTGTTTAGGAACGTCATAAAAAAGTACTTTTAAGCAAGTCGAGGTAAATATATAAATAAAATTATCTCATTTTACGAAAAAACACTGTTGAACATGCTTTTGAGGAGTAAGTAAGCTTTTGCAGACAACGCTGTTAACTCCTCATTTTTAGAGGTTGAAAAGTTAATTCAGGACTCGTTTTATGGTCTGTTTCAAAATTTAGATTGTAAGATAAAATCTTGATGACAATTAACAATTTTAGACAATGTTTAAAATTTTAAAGTAAAATCAAGATTAACTTACAATCTTAATTTTAAAATTGTTTACAAGAGAAAATGTGATGACAGGGTAAATTGTTAAAAGGTTCTTTTTGGATAATCAATGGGAGAATAATTCTTATTTATCCCGAATGCATTTTTGAAAAATGACTTGTATCCAAAATGCATTTATATTTGGATAAACTTTGAAAAAATAACTTTTGATGAAAAATGATTTTAAAAAATTAAATTGATTAAATAATGTGATAAAATTAGAAAAAATAAAATGATAAAGCAATCATAATGTCCCAAGTTGCGACTTGAAATATCCATGTTGCAATTTTGAATGTTCAAATACCCCATGTTGCAATTTTGAATGTTCAAATCGTAACTTAAAATTTTCATATCTAATATAGAGCTTAGGCTAAGAAGCCATTTTTCGTTTGAGAATGCATTCCTGCGTTTCCAAATGCTTTGCCGGACACACAGGAGTGCTCTTTCATGATGATAGAAAACTAGATCAACAACCACCCTTAATAGGAGGTGGCGGATGGTGTAGAACAGTGCTATCTCTGTACCCTAACATAATAGTTAATTGATTTTTTTTAAATGATTAAAAAAGTAAATTAACTTATCTATTTATCATTTTTTAAATTAATTTATTTAATTTATAAATTGATATATAATTTAACGGTCCATAAAACTATTTCAAAATAAATGTTATAAATAAGTGATTTATTTCATTTTTTTATAGTGCTTATTTGGGAATTCCTTATTTCCAATTATGCATGCAAACCAAGATAAAATCATCTTGAAATCCGTAAATCCTTTTTAAATTTTGTAAATTTTTTTTAAAATCTGTAAACTCCTTTCTTCCAACATGATATGATGGCAGCCGTGCGTTGGTTGGTTGAAGTCTACAGGTGACAAAATTTTTATATTCAGTTTCATATTAAAAAAATTCGGAAGGCTGAAGAAATCCCTGCAGACAATCACTTGCTATGACTTTTAGGTGCAAACAAAACAAATTGCAAATGATCCAGTTCAGACAGCAATCAATTATTTTTCCAGCTGCACTCTCATTCACGACGATTAGTCTGCTGCGACTTTCTCTCTCTCTTGAAAGCACTGAAAAGATCAATACCCAGACCAATATTCAGCAAATTCATGCCAGCCATACCAAACAGAGCCAATGGTAGCTCCACGCCCCTTCCAAATTTGTGAGCATCTTTTATGAGCTTGGCTGTGATCAGAATGTGAGATACAAGCCTTGCCACAAAGAAGGTTCCCCAATTAAGAAACCATTCCAGCTTAACAACTTTGCTTTTCACATCCCGAAAACCAACCATCCGTCTCACTTTTCTCACATGCAGAAAGATCGAATGCAGCTGTACAACCCAAAAAAAAAAGTCCTCCATAGTTTAAACACAGTTCTGACATGAAAATAAAATGAACAATACAGCTTAAAACACGACAAATATTTCTTTTAGATGGGACAAAAACTTGAGGAGAAGAACTTTGAAATCACCGAGGCATACCTCGCAGATAAGGGTGAGGATAAGGTAGTTGATGGTGACATTTCGATACAGGGCAAGTGTAAAGCAAAGGAGGAGAACCAGATGATGCACCAGGATTGAAGGGATCCAACCGCTATATAAGTGGTAACGGAGCATATCCCACTGATCATATGCAAAGTAACCACATGACAAACACAGTGCTTCATGAGCCCATTGCCATGTACCTTCAACCAATTGCGAGTGCTCAAACATTCCATTTGACCCATTCTTTAACCACTGTCTAAACAATATAAACACCACTGCAGAAGACAGCAAACAGCAAAATCACAAGAGAAGAAACTTGGAAAATACTACTATGACCACTTGTAACCTTTGTTACTGTTTCCAGTTAGTTAATTACATTACTGAGACGTTCTTGGTAACACTGCCTACCTCATCGCATAAAATATAGGGCACGAAGCTGTCTGCATAATTTAGTGGTTTAAATGGATAATCTCATAAAGTTAGTAGTCAAATTCTCACCTGATAAATTGCAGATATTTGTTGAATTAATTTACAAAAATAATGCAACTTGACCCCCGAAGTGAGAAATTTTCGAAGATAGACGAACAAAAGGGGAACCTGAAGTCGAAGTGGCGGTGGAATGGAGAAGAGAGACGGAGGTGTTGACGAAAAGAGGTTCACGAGAGAAGACGACCCGTACGACCCAATTAGATGCTTGGTAGAAGAGAGAACCGGCGATGATGAAGAGAAGGTCCAATCGATTGTTGAACAGTATGTAATACCAAACAGAGCCAAACCAGAGAAGCAGGGTTGCATAGAAGAAACCCCCAACGACATCGCTGCGATCTCCGCTAGTGCGAAAGCTAGCCATGACTTTGTTTGTATCGCAATTTGTTGTGGAGAACCAGTGTAAAACCTAAAAACAAGCGTCCGTAAAGCTCGGAGAAGGCTTGCTCTGAAATTGGCGGTTCCAACTATAAACACGAAGCCTTTTTTTTTTTTTGAGTAAATAAACTCGAAGCCATTAAAGTTCATATATTTGACGTTTTGACTTTCTGGTTGAAATTGATTCTTTTACTTTTCCAAATGCCAAATGAGTCCAAAGATCTTTCCCTAGTTAGGATAAGTAAGTTAACATAAAAAGTATTTTTTAAATCCTAAAAAATATTTTAAAATTTGTAAATTTTTCTTATATTCGTTAAATTCTTCTTTGAATCAGAAAATTCATTTTACTAACGGATTCCTAAATACACACATATGCTTGTTTGGGAACTTCGATCCCAAAATGGTGCACGCAAGCTAAGACAGAACCATATTAAAATCCGTAAAAACCATCTCAAAATTCATAAAAACCATATTAAAATTCTCAAAACCATCTAGAAATCCGTAAACTCCTTTCTCCCAACGAAACTTCTTTATCACAAAGGAGTTTCCAAACACACACATGAGGTGTGTTTGGACAGTCCATTGAAATAACGGACACAGATTCCGAAATAAATATGTGGAGGAATTTTGTCTCGATAAACGCAGTAATGGCTTTTCGGGGTTTGTAACGAACTATCCAAACACAGCAATACTTTATTTCAATGAGAGTTCTTAATAAACCACTAGAAGAATGCGGACATCAACCTCAATCCTCACCTCCATGGTGGATTCACTGAAGTAATTTTGCCTAAGAAATTTACCATCGGATATTAAATAGAGGAATTAATGAATGAAATGTTCTAAAGATTGATAAAATTATCATCAGATCCTAATAGTGATTGGTCTGGTTGCCATTAACAATACCACCAACCTTCAATACCAATAGGACTATCTACTACTGGGATCTAATGGTAATTTTGTCAATATTTAAAATATTGTGTTCATTAATTAAGTTACTTGAGACCTGATGTTAAATTTTCCTTTATTTGTCTGTCATCTATTCCCTTGTATTTTATCACCGTATACTACACTAAACGTACGGGAAAAAAGTCGCAATTTATAGTTGTGTTAAGGTGTATGCAGCAGTATTTATTCATACACCTCCGACATCCCAGAGTAATTTGGAAAAGTGTATCCAGAGCCATAGAGCATTTTCTGTGTGTGTCCAGGACATCCTAAAAACATATTTTATATTTTGATGTTTGATAAACCAAACAAATATATTAAAATTCTAGACATACCTGAAAGAGTACTTCATAAGCTGAATTCACAAAAAATTACTTTAGAGTGTTGACCAAATTTTAAGAAAAACTTAATGATAATACATTGGGGTGTTAAATGCAACTGAACCATTTTAGATCACTAACAATGTTATTTTTCTCAAAACACACGGTCCCATGTTTGCAATAGTTTTTGCGGATGTTTGTGTTGCGTAATAAATGCTTAATTATACGAGATTTCTTTTCTTTTGTTTTTTTACCTGAATGATATGAGATCTTCCCCACTAATCCACACGTGCCGAAAAAACGAATAGCCCGATTTCACTGTTTATTTTGGTAAAAATTGAGAAAGATAGATAGATAAATAATTTATTTATTATATTATTTAGATTATATATCACATTATACATTAAGTAAATAAATATAAAAAATATATTTTAAATGAAGGAAGTTTACAATTAGCTTCAAGTAACCCAATTAATGAAAAAAGTCTCAAAGATTAATAAAATTATCATCAGGTCCCAACATTAGTTGGTCCAGTTGTTATTGACGGTTGGTGAGGTTGTTAATAACAACCGAATCGGCTGTTGTCTATTGCTGAAACATGATAATAATTTTATCAATTTTTAGAATATTTTATTCATTAATTACTCATATTAAAACCTAATAGCAAATTTTCGAATCATTACTGCTACCGAGAATTAATACATCCTGCGATGGAAAGCTTCTCTCTAGTTTTCGAACACCATGCTTCACCCCGAACCCTTTGAAGGCAATCCCAAAATGGACCCACCGCCACACCCTGGTGAAGATCGTAATTCCAAGAAGGCAAAACTTGGCAAAGGCCAGGTTACTTATGTCATGACGACATGGAAGAATATAGCTCTTCGCAGCTATATATCCATCACAGAGTGTCATGTTTCAGCCACCCAGTTTTCTGAATCTATTCCCGAAACCCAAGAGCCCACCTTGGTTCTCCCCAGCGATGCAGCGGAAGATAGGAGGGAATCCCTTTCTTCAAAGATAAGCTCGTATGTACTGATACGACTTTAAATGAGGAATGAATGGTAGCATTCCAACAGTTAACTTTGCCTCACATGTACGGTGGGGAAGTACTTGGGTGTACCTCTTATTAATGGCAGAGTCACCACCTCTACTTATAAGTATATTGTGGAAATAGTGTAATCAAAACTTGCTGGATGGAAAAGTCGTTCCCTTTCACTGGCTGAGCGTCTCACGTTGGCGAAATCAGTGCTTTCCTCCATCCCGTTCTACAAGATGCAGAGTACGCTTCTCCCCTCCTCAACTTGTATGGATATTGAGGAGATCATTAAGAAATTTATATGGGGCTACTCTGACTACCACAGAGGAGTTAGCCTTGTTAAATGGAGTGATCTTTGCCGGCCTCTTAAGCATGGAGGAGGTGGCTTACTGAGACTTGAATCCCAGAATAAAGCCTTTCTCATGTTACAGGTTATACTCAGCCAAATGCCCTATGGTTTAGAGTACTGAAAGGAAAATATGGGGTTAAGGCATGCACGGTGGACACACCCAAAGCTCATTCCTCGCACTTATGGCGTAGCCTAGTCAAAATCTCCAAGGATGCCTCTCTCCGTATCAAGTGGAACCCCGGGAATGGCAAAACTGTAAGGTTCGGGTCTGATTTCTGGGTATCTGATTTTGGACCCCTCAAGCCTGTTTCTGATGCCGATATACCAGATCCAGAGCTCTCTAGATTGATAGCTGATTATATTGATGGAAATGGTGGCTGGAAATGGTGCTCATTTCAACATTTACTGTCACCGGACAGCTTAAGGGATATCTCAGACATCATACTTACTCATCAACCTGCCTCTTGCTTTTGGAGCCTTACCAACTCAGGTCACTTTACTGCCAAGTCTGCTTATGAAGTCCCTGAATCTATAAAATGGAATGACTGTGACCCCAAATTAGCCCAAGTGTGGAAGCTACCAGTGGCACAGCGAGTCCGAACCTTTACCTGGCTCTTATTAAAGGGGAAACTACTTACTAATGTTGAGCGTTTTGAAGAGGCATGTCGTTAGATCAGCGCTGCTCCCTCTGTCAAGGCGATGCTGAGGACCTCAACCATGGCTTCAAAGCTTGTCCATTGGCATCCTCTGTATGGAGGAAAATCTTACCCTCAGACATATATAGAGACTTTTCTAGAATGGATATTGGAGAATGGATATGTGGAATGCTCAAGAATAAAAATCTTGACAACTCATGGAAGATTGGTATTTGCCTTGCTGGAAACTTCGGCATATACGGAATCATCGTCTATTCACCACGGACACTTTCACGTTCATCCCAGATGAAGTACTTGCTGTCGTTAGAGCCTTTGTTGTCCATACTCTTAAAAAGAGTTTTTCAGTTTTTTTCTTATTGTGAATGCTTACGCAAACATTTACCATGTACAATTACTTTTGACGAAATGAAATTTCCTTTCACCAAAAAAAAAAACTACACTGCGACCGATCCGCGGACTCCGGAATGCGAGGCTAATATGGCTTCCCATTTGATATTTTTTCCTCTTTAAAAAAAAGAAGGAATATCCCCTAAACACCCAAAAACCAAAAACATGATCATCCTAAGCTTTTTCCTAAGCACAAAGTTTCGCAAAATGACAAACGACCCAGCACGCAAAGGATAAAGAAGACATCTTCTTCAATCCGAGCTGGCAGGATGTAGGGGACCCGCTACTACTGGTGTCTGTCAGGACCCCGAAGAACATGTGGACGATGGAGCTGCCACGTATGCATGCAATGAGTCCACGTGCCGCCCCTTAGAAGGCCAGCCGAGATCGCGCGATACACCAACCTCTTATCAACAAAATCTTCAAATTCATGCTCTTTTACTGATCTTTCCCCTTGCTGTCTTTACGGTCAGTTTCGCACCGCCATGAACGCTGTAGCAACCGCAGTAGCTCTCTCTCTGCCCATTTCTTCTTGTAGATCATGCAAGCTTGATCCTAAAAAGGTACGCGTTTTATCTTTGTTCGCCACTATGGCCTTCTGGGCTGTTTTTGAACAACAGCCGAGGGAAAGTAACATCAAGCTGGATTTCAGTTGTATGTTAGGGCCTGCGGATTCATGTTGCTATTTGTTTTACCGCTGAAGTTATTGGTTTCATGCTAAATTCTGAGGGAAACCTGTTTTATCATAATAAAATTTACACGGGTTTCTTCTCTGTTTCGTGAGGCTAAATTTTTTCAAGATAAATTTCTGGTATAAATGGTTGTTATCTGAGACCACCTGTGGCAGACAATATCATTCTCAGCATCGTAGTAATTATTTTGCTGTGGGTTCCAGTACCTAATTCGTCGGGGGCTGATTACAAGTTTAGATATGATCAGTTAGTATTTGCTGTGCGTTCCAGTGCCCATAATTTTCTATTTTGTATGCTACATTTTCTTTTGCTTCCTGACCCCAACGAATATGGAGTTCTTAGAGATTACATTTTGGATGGCATGATGGGTTTCAGGGTTTGAAAGGAAGATTTAGAGTGTTCGCTGTATTTGAGGAGGATCTATGTAAGAAGAATGCATGGGGTGCGCTCTTTGATGTAGAGGATCCAAGATCTAAAGTCCCTCAGTATAAAGGAAAGTTTTTGGATATATATCAAGCCCTGGAAGTGGCTAGATATGATATTCAGTACTGTGATTGGCGGGCTCGTCAAGATGTGCTTGCCATCATGCTCCTTCATGAAAAGGTATTAACTGATTTTGATTGGTATGATTTTTCTTAAATTATCTTTGACTTTTTAACAGACACTGGCATCTTTTGATTAGGTTCAATTACTTTGAAGTTGAATCTTCACGAACTTGGCCGTTGGATGTCAGAATAATATATTTATATTTATTTTTTGAACATACTTATTTCATTTCATGTGATTGGTTTTTGATGTAAAAATGGGTTTAGGTGGTTGACGTCCTTAATCCTCTAGTTCGTGATTATAAGTCAATAGGCACCATGAAAAAAGAGTTAGCAGATTTGCAGGAAGAATTAGCACAAGCACATAGACAGGTACGGATAATTAGCAGCTCTAGACTAATTAGCACGCCTTGAAACCGATATGTCAGTCATTCAATTTACTAGGTGTGAAATTTTTTTAAGCTGTGACCATATTATGTAACTTACTGAACACAACAGGTTCATATATCTGAAGCAAGGGTTTCCACTGCTTTAGATAAACTAGCTTACATGGAAGCATTGGTGAATGATAGGCTGTTGCAAGGAAAAAGTACAACTGATGTTGACCAAACATCCTTATCTCCCAGTACTTCTGGCCAATCTGTTGATATTAACAAAGGAAAACAGCCTCGGAGAAGCTTGAATGTATCAGGTCCAGTTCAATCCTACCATCCCCAATTGAAGAATTTCTGGTACCCTGTTGCTTTCTCCAATGACTTGAAAGATGATACTATGGTGAGTCGTTGGACTTGTATCAACAGTGTTTTTTACATCCTTTACTTGTATCACTTGTCTTCAATTCAGAATAACTGGAAACCATAATCATGGGACAGTGGAACATTGTCTTTGTGGAAATAACAACATAAAAAGGATAAATGTTTGGCATAGCTTGGAGCTGAACTTAAGATCTCTCCCTTAACCTTGTTCCATATAAAGTTCTCGGGTGGACTTTTTGTTATTACCCTCTTGTTATTGCTGGCAAATTTGTCTTAATGCAACATAGATAATTCACCACTTATTTTTATTTACCTTTTTAATCTTTTCCTCCAACTTCTTCTTCCCATTTTTTCCTTACACTAGTGGCTCTGATATTTGAATATGAATGTGAATTCTCATGATTCATGAATGCATTACTACTTTTCTGTTTCAGATCCCAATTGAATGTTTTGAGGAACAGTGGGTTATCTTTAGAGGGAAAGATGGAAAACCTGGATGCGTCCAGAATACCTGTGCACACAGAGCATGTCCCCTGCACCTTGGTTCTGTCCGTGAGGGTCGTATCCAATGCCCCTACCATGGTATGTAATGACTGTAACAAATTCTGAAAATTTTCTCTTTCTTTTGCACACGTCCATCGTATCCTAATTACACCCTATCGATATTTCTCATATATCCACTTATTCAAATATATCCAAAAAGTGGGTTGTTGGTAGAGCATAATAGCGAAATCCCTATAGCCAACACAACTAGTGAGATAAGACTGTTTATTGTTGTTGTGTCCACTTATTCAAGTACTAATATATAACATCACCAGACTTGCACATAGACATGCAAAAAAACGCTAAAGTTATCATATGGGTGAATATCAGGTTGGGAGTATTCAACTGACGGAAAATGTGAGAAAATGCCATCCACTCGACAGTTAAATGTAAAGATCAAATCAGTGCCATGTTTTGAGCAGGAGGGGATGATCTGGATTTGGCCTGGCAGTGACCCTCCAAGATCCACACTTCCATCATTACTACCTCCATCAGGGTTTGAAGTACATGCCGAGGTACCTCGTGAATATAATCATTCTCCCTTGTATGCTGCTGTGCAAGAAATGCAGGAAGCGATGTTTTTCATCACATGATTTTTAAAGAGAGTTACTTAGATCTTGCCTTTTTGGATGTGGCAGATTGTCATGGAACTTCCTATAGAACATGGGTTACTCTTGGACAACCTTTTGGACCTTGCACATGCTCCTTTTACTCACACTTCAACTTTTGCAAAGGGATGGAGCGTTCCCAGGTTTGTTTTGATTCATACTGCTGAATATAAAAATAATTTGTCACTTGAAAATGGTAAGATGCGGAATCCAAGTGATGAAGTGCCCAAGTTCCTTTAGGGAAGGGACTGTTGAATTCATTATGAATGGATTGTAAAACTTCTTATCCCTATTTTATACAAGTGCTATCGTTTTGAGTAAGCAAGAGGGTTATCATGATCCAGAAATTGAGCAGGTTAATTAATTTTTATTCTTCACATGGCCAGTTTATTATGCAGTTACTACTGTGCTTAGGGCTATGTTAGAATGCAATTGAATCCCTCTTTTTTTAATCCCGTATCCAAAATTAACCAGTATCCCATATTGGTTTAATCATGTATTATGAATGGCTAAACCAGTACAAGTAGAAGCTTTATCATATGAAATGAATTCGAAGTAACTTAGCCCCCTTTTGTGTAATTGGACTTGCAGCTTGGTAAAATTTTTTACACCTGCGTCTGGCTTAAAAGGTCACTGGGATCCTTATCCAATTGATATGGAATTTCGACCGACTTGCATGGTTCTATCAACCATTGGAATTTCAAAACCTGGTAAACTGGAGGGACAGAACACCAAGCAGTGTGCGACTCACCTGCACCAAGTTCATGTCTGCTTACCATCGTCAAAGCACAAGACGAGATTACTATACAGAATGTCTCTGGATTTCGCTCCTCTGCTTAAGCATGTGCCTTTTATGCATTATCTATGGAGACATTTTGCGCAACAGGTAGTGTTTGTTTAATGCATAATTACTCATGTTTGAACTTGGGAGGCAGATGAAGTGAAGAAGGATTTAGTTATGATTAAAATGGATATCCTTTTATATATACGAATATCTAAGCTCGAAGAGGATGCAAAAAGCAATGTAACATGGTATAATAAACATGATATCTCTATGCTCACGTATCCATTTTGAACTTTGTCGGTATCGAGCCTTTAGAAACTTTGATGTGAGTTTGTGCTATTATGCAGCATATATTTAACATGAATAAGTTCTTCACTTTCATATTCGACTTTGCTCATTTAGTTGGTGATCTTGGCATATTAAAGGTTTTGAATGAGGACCTACGCCTAGTGGAAGGGCAGCAGGAACGGATGAACAAAGGTGCTAATGTCTGGAACTTCCCTGTATCGTATGACAAGCTTGGCGTGAGATACAGGCTATGGAGAGAGGCCTTAGAGCGAGGAGCTAAGCAACTACCCTTCAGCAAGTAGAATTTGGTCATGACAACTGAACAGTTAGGATTAATGATGCTTTTTGGGGACAACCTGGATTTATACTTTGCCTCTCAGACTTCTTGCATTTAAACGTGCCAACTGGCAGCTAGCCTTGCACGTCGGCTTCTTAGGACACACCGGAAAGGCCATGGGAGAGAGCTATTGAAATGATCGGAATCTTTTGTCAATCAACAGAAGCTGTACACTATATTATTTATGTGTACAGAGTCAAATCCATTGTTTTCCTGTTTAATTTTTCTTCATTTTGATATCTCCACCATCTCAATTGGTGGCTTAACCCCATCTTGTATTAAAGGCAGCTCTTGTATGATGTATAACATGGTATTCAATAATATGTCGAAGTTTTATCATTCATTTGGAATTGCAATTTTAGATTATTCCTTTCATGCAGAAAACCATGTACCGCCTACTGAACTCCCAATCATCAATGGAATGTGTCATTTCTAATTTGATTTACTTGAATAATTGGTCATGTGAAAAGTGTCATTTAAGTAAACCTTGTGACAAAAGAAGAGAGTAGCCATCTGTTCCCGCGCATTTCTATGGAGCAAGTTTTCTGCAACACTGGTCATTAAATTAGAGTGGTTAACTAAAGTTGACACAATCTTGTCCGTTTCAAACCAAGTCTGGGCTCACAGTTAATTAGCCTCACAACTTCGTTTCATTTGTAGGGGGTGAAATGCATTAATTTTTATAGGTAGAAAGGTATCTTTGGCTCTTTAACTTTACACAATTTCATTTTGGTCCCTCAATTTTTTAAAATCTCCTTTTAGTCCTCTACCCGTAGTCAGTTACATTAACAAAAATTTCCAACATTAACATTTTAAATGTTAACATAATCCTCATAAATGCTGACATATTATGTTTATCTTTTAAAATAATAATGGTTGACACAAAAATGATATTAGGATGAGAGCACTGAAAAAATCCTGCATAAAATTAATCGACACAAATGAAATATCATATAAAGTTGTAGGACTAAAATTGAACTTCTGCATTTTTTCCTAACCAAGTGAAAATGAATCCGGACTTGACGGCCTTCTTGGAAAGGGCTCATAGCCTCGAAAAGAAACCGCAAATGAGCCCATTCATACAACAGCTGTTTTCCGACAAAACCCGTACAACTAATAAGCCCAGGACGAGGCTTTACAAGAAAAGAAAAAAAGAGCCTTGGAGGATACGATGCGACAGCCCTGATTCCTTGATCAAAGCGGACAAATCATTATTGGGTTACTCTGATCGGATCTCTTCGACCTTCATATTCCGTACCAGAGAAGTCTGTGTGAGATGGCAGGTTTCAGCGGTGACGAAACTGCTCCTTTCTTCGGTTTTCTCGGAGCCGCTGCTGCCCTCGTCTTCTCCTGTAACTCCTCCCGTTTCTTCCATGTGTTGTTCTTTTCTTTTCGTCTTCCTCTCTTTTTTACCGATCAGTCTTAGAATTGAAATTAAGGATTCCTATTGATCGTTCTATTGAGTATGTGTTTTTCGTATTTTCTTGATAGTTTGATTAAAAAAGTGTTATCGGACAATTCTGTTTGTTAATCTTAGGTATGGGAGCTGCTTATGGAACTGCAAAGAGTGGAGTAGGCGTGGCTTCCATGGGAGTTATGCGGCCTGAGCTGGTCATGAAATCCATTGTTCCAGTTGTTATGGCTGGAGTGCTGGGTATTTATGGACTAATTATAGCTGTTATTATTAGCACTGGAATAAATCCCAAGGCTAAGTCATACTATCTCTTTGATGGGTATGCCCACTTGTCATCTGGCCTTGCCTGTGGCCTTGCTGGACTCTCTGCTGGAATGGCAATTGGAATTGTTGGTGATGCTGGAGTTCGGTATGTTTTATTTATCTACTCTTGTTCTTCTACACATTTTACTAGCTTGATCCTTGAGTTTATATTTACTGACTAGGGATAGTACCTGGATATTAAGCGTGGTTATGCGATAATAAAATTAAATGCATATTAATTACTCGAGTGAATAGAGCTTGTGTGCTGTGTGAAATTGAACATTAAGTTAGCTGTGCATGAATAGGTCATCTTTGAATGTTCTTGTCTGGGAAAAGTGGTTTCCTTACATGCCTAGTTTGGCATTCCTTGTGGTGCTACTGGATGGGATCGATTGTGCATCCAAATTGTGTAGGGAACGGAGATTACTACTGATGATTTGGCTTAGCATATTTAACCCTAAAAAATTTTTTTGCTCTCGAACACTCCTACTCTGTTCAATCATGCACTTAATTGTTGCATGTTTTTCCTAGTTCTTTGTGTATTTTCATATTAACTATTATTCTTCAAGGAGTCAATGTAAAAGATAAAACTAATAGCAAGTCGTTGGATTCAGTGGTTGTGAACAATACCTCTCAATCTTAAGGTGTTTAACTTGATATCAGTGATGATTGGAAATTTGAATATGGTGTGCCAGAGGAAATTTGGTGATTATATTTCTTATGGCGCAAATTTTTCTTTGGCAGAAAGGATGAGATTTTATCAATCACTCCTTTGAGGAGAAGATTCTAGATCTTGATTGACTTTTGTCACTTCACATGTAGGATAAAATATTGCTCCTTTCACTCCCTCTTCTGTATAGCTGGCATTTTAATTGAACGGTGAATGCTTGCAAGTTCTTAGAGTGATATTTGTTGGGTGGCGAAGGTGTTTGAGAAGTTCAATTGAATTCCTTATTTCTCTTTTGGAGATGCGTGCTCTTCCTAGATGTATTCCCGAAGTATGTAGTACAACTTACAACTTAGTGGAGGTTGATACAAATTTTCTTTACAAGCATTTTGGTTGCTTTGTGCTCATTTATTAGTTGAGTTTAGTTGTTTAGTTGCTTGCTTATGTTTAGGGTAAGTTTTATGTGTTTATGTATTTTTTTTATCTTGTTCTTACCTTCTTGTGCCATCAAACTGTATCTGTGATGTGTT
Organism: Vachellia pachyceras; assembly: GCA_025593235.1. Lineage (NCBI taxonomy): Eukaryota > Viridiplantae > Streptophyta > Magnoliopsida > Fabales > Fabaceae > Vachellia > Vachellia pachyceras. Next base: position 14,977 of record JANTPZ010122335.1, on the reverse strand, counting down.
TGGTTGTTGTCAACTTGTACCATTTTATCGATGAATTTATGCTATATAATACTATGTTACTGCTGACTGAAGGCTCTGATACGTTGCTTGTCAGTTCCCCTTTTCAATATTTTTTTCGCTTTGTTTATTTTTCAGGGCAAACGCCCAGCAACCAAAGCTGTTTGTTGGTATGATTCTTATATTGATTTTTGCTGAAGCTCTTGCTCTCTATGGCCTCATCGTGGGGATCATTCTCTCATCACGAGCAGGCCAATCTCGTGCTGATTAGTTGGGAGGATAATTTGTTTAGATTTTGGTCCAAATTTTATGTATTTGGGGTTGTTTGAGCGAAGCGTTTTGCCGTGATTTCATTTATTTTATCTGCCAGCTCGCTTCCGGAAATTTGGTCAGTTTTATGTTGCATTTCTTGCGGAATTGTTCATTTCGATGGATTAATGTCGAAGTAACGCTAGTCTAAAGTTTTGTGGAACATTTAAAATATTCATATGAAGAACCAAACAGTCGGTGATGTGCTTATGTTGTCATGTAAAAATTTGCAAATTTCTTGATATGTAAAAGTTCCATGGCTTAAGTATTTATGTTTCGTGATGCTTTTCTCTTACAAAAAACCTAAAGGGTTTCTTTTTTTTTTTTTTGGGGGGGGGTGTGTGGATAGGTTATCGCGCCTCTCCGAGCCTCAAGATGCTTGCTCTCAGAGGTCATTTGGTAAGTTGAAATTAATTTTGTTGGAAAAGGAAAAAGATATAGATATATATATATATGGGGAGATGCAATTTAAAAGTGTGTTAGATATGTGCATAAAACTTTTGGATGATGTTTATTTAATATGTGTATTTGTAGCATGAAAAGTCCAAAATGCCCTTGAGAAAAGGAAAACTCCGATAATCTCCATCTCATTACGTAGCACGAGTAACACCATCAATGAAGCAAAACATCAACCCCACAATTGAAATGCTAGAAATCAAAATCCCCTTCACAAAGCAAATGAACCCAGAAAATTAAACCAGAGATAATATTTTAAGAAACACCACACATAGAAAACCAAGAAGCATTAGAAAGCACCGGCAACCACCATAGAACCACCAACTGCCAAACCAAAGCGTTGACGTCAACCATTGATCCACTAGCAACCACGCCGAATCACTGAGAACTGTTAGCAACCTAAATCTATACATCAAGCTCGCTACTTTTGTAGATAGACATGACATCATTTGAGCTTTACGGGGTGCCGTGGGTTGCAGTGTCCAAGCTGGGGCGCTGTCAAGAGTATTGTAGATTGCCTTCAAGATTCAGCCTTTGACAGAGTCTATATCTACAAAAAGGATGAGCCATCGTTGAACCCAAATCCCTACCCTTGTTGCTGTTGTAGTGGATTCTGATTGCCAGACAACACCGAGGAACACGAAGAGGCTGTTGGGTTATGCTCACCGGTGGTGGCAGTGGGTTGTCTCATCGGTGGTGCGTTGTATTCATGGCGGGGTTGTGATGAAGATGAAAATGAGGAGGGCAAAGTTAATTCACATGAAAGCAAATTTCATAACCTTTTTATGTACCAAACAACCGTTGAAATCAATTCCATTTTCATATGCTCAAATTCCATCATACCAAACGTGATTTTAATCTGTGATGATGATAGTATTTCACAGAACATATATATAATTTTTCGGTAAATCGCTGATATATGTTAATAAATTGGAGTATCATATAAGAGAAAGGTACACACTAGAAGTTCACTACAATTACATCTCCCTCCAGATCGCGCTCCCAGCTGCAGCTATACGAGTCTATCCAGTAACAAAATTCACAAGATAGGATCATGCGTTTATACAATCAAAATGAAATTGAACACAACTCCACAGCTTGAAGTGGGCATCGGCATCACCATCCCATTGTCATCCGTATGTATAAATGCACAAATGCGGCCGAACTTGTATTGGAATCAAAAGATTTATTTACAAATAACCCAGTACTGTTCCAAGGACCAGTCAACCAGGTACAAAATAATCCATCTTCTCAAAAGGCAGATTGAAAACTGACGTCTCCACCTATACACCAAAAAGCAAAAAATTAAAAGCGTTTATAGATATATTTTTTTTGCCATTCAACAAGTATTTACTCCATCATCCTCGTACCTAAACCAATTTGGGGTAAATAATATCTCTTATCTAACATTGATTTGTCATCCAAGTTAAATGCTCGTATGTAGATAATTAATGAAATATAAAAGGCCGGAAAAACCTAAAAAATAGAGTCAGCCAACAGAAATGTTGTGTAAAAGATGGGAATCAACCAACAGAAAATGAAGTGTTGTGTTTGTTGACACCCGCAGCTCATTATTTTGCATCGCTCAAATTAGCTCAAATTAAGTTGCTGAACCGTAAAAAACCAAATAAAGTTGATGACAGACCTCGTCAAATGGAACAAAGACAAAGGGAGTCATGCCCCTCTTATGCGAGACTGCTGGCACATCTGGGTTGTGTGTTTCATCATCCTGCCATCCCTCAACAACTCCAAGAATGTCTTCCTCAGGTCTACTAGCCTCACTATCATTCACACCACTAGTGACAAGTGAGATCAAGTCCATCCTATTATTAGCCCCAGTAGTTGTCCCTCTCAACCTACACCACAAGGAGATCCGTATAAAAAGCTATAGAGTAGTAGGGGGGAATTCACAATCTGTCAGGAAATTCAAATTTATAAATGTAATTTAAAGCACGATACGGAGTCTAACAAACTATAACATTCTCTCTTCTCTAAAGCAAGCAAATCATACATAAACCACTTTTATTTTTTGGCCAGGCACAGACATCCAGAGATGCTAGCCTTGGGAAAAGCTCCGTGGAGGATGGTGACACACTGGCGATGGCTAGTAAGGGTATTACCATCTCTAGAGCAGTTGCATCACCAGTGGCATGCCAAGATAATTCATGTGGATTTTCCTACCTTCTTTTTCATTTTTAGCAGTTGCAATCACATATTTTCATTTTTGTTTTATCATTGCTTTAGGATTTTAAATTTGGATTAATAGTTCAGATCTTCGAATTTTTTGCTTCAGACGAATGGAACTTGGAAAAGGAGGAAGACATGACAGTGGAAAGGTCGATTAAAAGAGCGAAGATAAGGCGGAAGGGAGAACTAGAAATTCTTCTGTCGTTATTTTGGTAACTTACTTAAATATATGAAAATAAAAATATTTATCTTCATTTACACAACACATCAAACAAAATTAATAGTCATTACATTCTTTTCAATTTCTTTCCATTTGAATTTTTTTCTGCAACCAAACGGGCCTAAGTCTACATTCTTTCACTTGCATTTTGCAATATTTCATTATGATACCACAGACTGCCCTCTGTTCAGGTAAATTTCTATAAATCAACACTTACAGTCTTACCCCATCATTTTTCTGCTTTCATCATAAAGTTAAACCACAATTGACTTTCCAAAGTCCAATCACAAATTGTCCCATCCTATTCTGTTGTCTATGTAAGCCCAAATAAACCATTTCTGATCACAAATAGTCCCCAGCCTAATGTTTTTTCTTCACGAGGCCAAAAAAAAAAAAAAACCAACAACCATTTTTAATTCTATACAAAAAAGCTTACTCATAGTTTGGCTGTCTCACAATTATCCCATCGATTTGTGAACAGTGAATTTCAAATTGGAAAAATTTAGGAAATCCATCTCTTTCCCTTCCAGTTCAAGATAGACGTCTCTTACTGAGGAGGAATTCTTTTATGCACCATATGTACCATGTAACCTGTGGTCTATCCAGTAGAAACACGCCAGCTCACATCATACTCATTCTGTGGCATATTCTCTCCCCATCAAAATTACATCAATTAAATCATTTTTAATATTTTTCCTCCAAAACCGTGCTTCCTCCTTTTCCCAATGTCTTTGTGCAATTCACTTTCATCTCCTCCCTCTTGGAAGCTCTCTTTCCATCTCCTCCCTGCCTCCATTGATAATTAAGATTTTATCATAAAAAATTATGATCAACCAAAACCCATTCTCCATTAATACTAAACACAAGTTGGGAGAGCACACTGTTCATCTTCTGTGGGAAGCTTCAGAGAAAATACACCGTCAACGACCTTGGATGTAGGAGGCTAGGTCTTAATCTTCTCCAGTGAGCTGAACAAAATAACCAAAAGTTTTTGCTGCCACCGATAAGCTGACAAGGGAGGACAAATCCAGGAAGCTCGGTTCACTCTAGAGCATCGTCTTCATCATTATCACCAAAGAACTAGAACATGCAACTGGAGGAGCGACCATTGGTGAGAACCAAGGGCAGTGTTGAGAGGCCAGCAGGGAAGCAAACGAAGAGCATAGGAAAGCCAGAGAAGAGTGAATCTTGCTTGATTGTGAGAAAAATTGTTAATTATTAATTTTTGGGGGGGGGCACGAGTAAAGAGAGGAAAGTGAATTGCATAAGGACATTGGGAAAAGGAGGAAGTGCAGTTTGAATTGATGTTAAAAATGATTTAAATTGATGTAATTATGATAGAGAGAGGAAATGCCACGTAGGATTAGTATGACGTGAGATGGCATGTTTCTATCAGATAGACCATAGATTGTGTGGTACATCATGTGCATGCAAGAATTCCTCCTTACTGAGAAATGAGTGTAACAGCACAAACTTTTATTTTGGATTCAATAATAGCACTGGTTAATGAGTAATGACAACCTAACTAGAGAATAGAACTGTTTTCTCCACTTCATGACAATAAGATTCAAGAAGGCATTATATATGAGTAAGCATATTGAACTACCTTAACCGAATCCTCAACACAGTAGGCCGTGCGCCCGGATACAAGACAGCTGCTTCAACCTGCAATGATAGTTTAATTAGAAATACCTCAAAAGCGGCATAAAGAAATATAATCAATATGCATGCCATTCCTTGTCAGCAAAAAAAAATTATGCATCCATTCCTTGAAAGGAAATGTCAGTTTGAAAGTATGTTGATGATCAAGTTTGCAGGAGAAATGAGGAAGAAGGTTCAATAACTTAATTGACAAATGTTTTAACCTAACCTTGTCGTCTGACAATGTGTAGTGGCCACCAAAGACACAGTCTGCTTTAGAAGATCGAAAGTTCATGTACTTCGCAACATTCTTAATTTTTTGAGAAGAATTCTGCACAGCATACAGTTAGACAAACAGGTACAAGAATATATGAATTTAAAAACACATCAAGTAAGCAAAGAATTATAACCTTATAAAGAAATCGCCCAGAAGGAAAAAATCTCATGTACCGAAAATAACATACCTACAAAATAATGAAAAGGGGGGAGGTTACTTTTTGTACATTAAACTTATTGTACATAAATAAACAAAAAATTTTACAAATGAGATTAAACAAAAAGTGCCAAGAGATTTCTAATGCAAAGCTATATAAATGCATAATTATAACTTATTGTACATACATATTAGAATCATATTCTGAAAAGAAAAACTTCAAAAGGGTCCACAGAAATTTTGCAGATTCATGTCTTCCTACTAATCTGACACTAACACATACAAATGGCCAAAAGAAATAGCACTCACAAGAACAAGGACAATCCGGTACATAGTGAATTCATACCATCACTGATAATTAACCATAGGCAAGTTAACTATTATATAATTTCTACTTAAAGTTGAAGGACGAACTATCTTTCTAGAGTTCTTATCAGAGAACTATTACTTTATACCTATCCTACACCAGAGCTACCATATTGCCCTGAAGTTATGCAGTGAACTTAAGAGAATTACGGCAGTAGTTGTTCTAAGAAAAGGCACATTGTAAACTCATATAGAAAGGTTTCTCGCAAGCAACATTAAATTCTCCAAATGTTTAAGATTGTGGACAGCATGATATCATTCAACTCCAGGAACTTGCTCTTAAATCTATAAACAGTCAAAAATCATAATAGTAAATGGCGAATGAAAGGGATGTCTGAAAAGTAGAAGATAATGTATTAAAAAAAAAGGTAAAATCAGTATATAAAAATCCATACCACATGGACTGGATTAGTGGTCTTCCATTCTGCAACCCCAACTCGAATGTAAGTATTCCTACTAACATAAAGACCTGAGATGAGGGTTCAAGAAGAAGTTACCAACAAGAAAGGGGGGGAAGGGAGGCAAATGGGGTAAAAGCATGAATCTCATTTTTCCTTGAAATCACACGGAATTAAATTGAGCCAACTCATGTCATTCATTAATGTAAGGAGCACAAAATAAGATTATGAAATACAAGACAGCTGATTTTACCATCAGTTCGCAACCTTGGTCTTAAGAGCCACATTTTCCGCCATGAACTCTCATACTTTGAATGCAAGATCTTGTAGTTTTCTACCACTCCAGAGATCTTCATATAAGTGGCTATAAGTTTAGGAACTACCAATTTAGATGCAGAGAGAGGTAAAAGCTAACCCCTATACTGAGCTTACCTGCCAAGCCTTTAAGCATGCATTGCGCCAGTATACAGGGTTACGAATTGTGTACCACCATTTTCGACAGACACAAGATGCCCTTCCCAAGTCATACGGACTCATTCGAGCAAAGACCTTAGTAAGAGTATATATATAGTTGAATCAGATTTTTTTACTTGCGCACAGCCACATACCTTTCTATCAATAAATTCTCACTCTAACTTGTTCAGCAAGCACTGGAAAAGCCCAAGGAGTGATGGCTACATGTTTCAACTTTAAACAAATTGAAAAGTAAATGGGCCTATTTTACGGTCAGTTTCTTCTAATAACAACTCAAGGACTGAAGACAAAAGAAGCACTACCAAGTTAGTTTCCAAAAGTATTTTCATGCCACTTTTATTAAAAGAATACACAAACTCAAGAGCATAGAAGTTGAAAATACTTTATTTCCCAGGTTAGAGAGATGAACAATTCAACAAATGTACACAGCTTATTCCCAAAAGTTGCTGGCTTTTGTTCAAAGCAGTTCTACCAAATTCTAGAAACATGGCCTATGAGTACATTAATTAAGTCCCACACAAAGCATGGTATTCATTCCTGCCTCTCTATCAGAGTCAAGAGTATAACATTACCACATAAGTTCAAGTAAAGATAAAATGAAATTAAAGCAAACAAAAGAAAAAATGCAGATTATTTCATTCCATTCAGGAAACAGATGGCAGATGTGTAAACAATGTTGATTCAGCATTTAAAGGCGTTTAGAAATTATTAGATAAAATTTACCCGTTAACATTTTCCAGTGATGAATAAGAAATTGTTTTCTTCCTATGAAATACCTCAGAGAGCATCTCATCGGGTAAGCAACGATGTATAAGTGCAGAATCCACATAAGGCTTTCTACTTGCACTTCCAACTGGTGCAACAGGTCTCACATTAACCCCATAAAGATCTGAAACAGAATGCCTGGAAAAAATAAGAATTAACTCGTACTAGACAAATGGAGCAAGAGACAGCACTAGAATCAAAACTGCTGATGTATCAACACGAGTACATGGCACATACCAAGCCACGGCCTCCTTGTAACAAAGTATTCAACGGTCTTCAACCTTAAAACAGATTCAAGTTCTGGGGGAACTGTTGGTGCAAAATCTGCATGAGAAAGAGCTATTAGAAATGGACAAACATTAACAAAAATAGTGGAGGGTTGATTAAAATTGAACTTGTTATTATTATATGCATGATGCCTATGCCACATTTAACCTAGACAATCTTTTGAGTAATTGGTCTTCGTCATGAAGTTGTGTTTTCTTATCATTATTAGCCCATTACACCCATTGTTATCAGTTGCTGGTAACTAGGGCACCCTATAATACTAGTATCAATTAAGTGCAGCTGCCACTTTTTTTTTTTTTTTTTGGGGGAAAAATCCCAGGCATAAGGTGATCTTATACATCAAGGCACGATACCCCATATAATGGATCTTTTAACAATTTAAAATGATCATAATACGTGCGAAGGGCTATCTTATCACGGTATCAACAACAAATTTTGTGGAAAAAACGAAGATACACTTCAATGGGCGAGCAGTCTTTGTGAAATTCTTACAATTCAGAATATAACAGCGCCATCGGGCAGGCCGAATGTTAATAATTCATCCAAATAGAACCAACTAATCAAAGGTCATGGATAATAGTGTAAGATGGCAAACGAAATTTAGAGTGCCCCCCTCAACGCAAACAAATTGCACTAAATGTGTATCCGGCTCTAGAACTGATCTTGATTTTCGTGAAATTCAATTTCTACCGATCGCGAAAGTGATAAGCCATGAATGTGTCCCAGAAGTAAAATTATAACTTAGAAAATTATGATAATATGTATTATCAGTCATGTAAGAATATAAGCAAGATTCAGAATCAAGAACATCGAATAAGGAAGCGCCCGAAAAATGAACACCGTGATTGATGTGGGGAGGTTCAACTTCAAGTGTCATCATACCTGACGCCATGACGACCAGCAGGATAAGATTAGTTCGCTGCTTTCCCGGGAAAATTCAGGAGGAAGTGAGGAGGGGAAGGGAAGAGAAGGATATGGAATTGAGCGAATGACGTCGTACGTGCTAGAACGAGTGCTATTTAAGACCAGAGTAACATTTTCAATTGAAAAATTACTACGATAAAATATCAAATAAAAAAATTAATAAATAAAAAGTTTTAAAAATATTGTAAAATTTTATGTGTATCGGTTAAGGTTGTTAATGAAGGCAGGTAAAATTTTTAATAAAACTTCAAAAGCTACCCCTAAGATTTTATGATAATTTTATGAATCTTTATGATATTTTATTCATTAATTCTCCTATTTAGAATTTAGTTATAAATTTCTCAAAAATTATTTTAGTTAGATTTATACACGAGAGACAGTACATCCAGTGAAAAATATGCCATTAGGCATGCTATTTATTACGAAAATAAAGAAATTGCATAGAGGTGAGAAAGAAAATTGAGAATTGCAAAGGAATGAGCAAGTAATTCTCATTATACTTACAAAATCTCTACTTATAAGTCTTACAATGGCTGCGTTTGGAAACATGTTGGGGAGCTCGTTTTGGCTCCCCAAACCCATTCTCACGCAAGTCGAGACAAAATTCCTCTCACATAAAGTACCTCGGAATCTGTGTCCGTTTTCTCAACGGGTTTCCAAACGAAGCCAATCTCAACTATGAGTTACACAACATAAATTCCCGGAGGTTATAGAGTTTAGGAATTTAGTAAATGGAATCCTAAAAGTAATTTAAAGAATTTCATGGACACTTACATTTATATATAATTTCGCATCACTATTTAATTTATCTGCTGCGCCATGCTGATGTTAATAATATGAAATTTAGTCTTAGATCCCAAATAAACAAGTTATTTAAGGAATAGTTCTATGAATAAAAATATTTAATGAGAGGTCCCAATTGATAACTGATATCCTTGTATTGACAACATCATATGCTATGTTGATAACACCTCATGTTGTCAGTGGAACCTCTCATTAAATATTTTTATCCATAAAACCATTCTTTAAATAACTTACTTATTTGAGATGTAAGACTAAATTTCCCTTAATCATAATGCTTGCTGGGGCGGGGCGGGTAAAAGGAAAGATAATTGCCAGGGTAGTAAAATTATATGTGCAACAAAGCTCATGGTACTTTGTCATTGGGTCCGTTTGGTAAAAAGGTGGAGAAATATTTTTACCATTTATGAAGTAAATGTATGAAGAAAATTATCTTATTTTACGAAAAAACACTTTTAAACGTGTTTTTGGGGTGTTGAGAAGCTTTCCCAAACACCACAGTTGCCAATTAGACTGTGAGCACAGTCAACGGTAATAAACTTTACCGTGGATAACTTGCCACCGATGAGAGCTTCATGTGTTTTATGGTATTTAAAAGTATGTAGAATTATTAAAACGAGCTTAATCTTATGCCATTGCTATGCTTTTTTTAAACCTGACACTCAATGTTTCTATGTTTTTTATCAAGAGAAATCAATCATTTTTATTAGGTATTAATTAAAAAAACTTCATCGTTATCAAATAATCACGTTAGCAAAACATCACTATCACATCGTTTCAGTAGCATGTCATCTTTTTAGAAATAATCGTAATTTTAAGAATTGACTCTAAATTATAACAAGGCTGACTTAAGTTAATCAAAGTTACAGGGAAAACCCTGGTTTTTCTCACAATTATATTATTATTTGCAGTATTTTTTATTTGTTCGCATCTATTTGTAGGAGCGTAAGCATAAACTAGAAAGTGGGTCTTGTTGTGCATTTAGGTGTTAAAGATAATGTGTCGGTTTGAGAATATGGTAGAAAAATATTTTTGTGTAAGTCGAGATAAATATATAAATAAAATTATATCATTCTATAAAAAAATATTATTGATAGTGCGTTTGACTTTTCCACACGTTTCAACAAACAAACTCGATGTAACTCCTCGTAACTCATGAGACCCCACCAGCACATAGACGAGCGTGTCTCTCTTGTGTTCTTGTTCCCGCGTATTTTTTTGCGTGTCTTTAAACAATTTAATCATATGCTGAACATGTTGAATACCCACTACGTTAATTTGATCCAAACAAAATCACTGAACTTAAATTTAATCAGATGCTTAAATCTGTCTCGAACAAAAGCTGTGGTCATTTGAAACACTGTTGAGAGAATACACTTTAGTAGAATGTATTATGTTTATATAAATGTTGATTTTAGAATTATTTATTTCACTAAAAATGATTTTTTACCTATAATATTTCTTAAAAATGAGCTATTAAATGTTAGAGCATGTAAATTAAATGGTTTACATTTTGAACGGTAAAAAGTTGTTGTAAAGCATCTAAGCTACTGTAAAAAAAATAAAGATTAAGTAAAAAATCTACCCTCCAACCCAAAAATGGCAAAAGACCCAATACGTAGAGGATAGAAAAGATATATTCTCCAATCCGAGCTGGCAACGTGTAGGGTCCCACTGGCCTCTGCTGCTGGGTGCTGGTGTCCGCCGGGAGCGTGAAGAAGAACATGTGGAAGCCGGCCCTGCCACGGGCGAAAGCGAGGAGGCCACGTGGCGCCCCGTAGAAAGCCAGCGGGGATCGCACGACGCACCAGCCTCTTATCAACGAAAAACTCCACCGATACTGTATTACGCTAAACTACCTCCTCTCGCTCTCTCAACACTGTCTGCTTCGCACCGCCATGAACGCCGTAGCGCTCTCCCTCTGTCCATTTATTTTAGTAAATCATGCAAGCTTGATGTCAAAAAGGTGCGAGCTTCATCTCTTTGCTCGCCACTTCGGTGTTGGGCTGTTTTTGAGCGTAAACGAAATTAACATAACATTAAGCTGGATTTCGACCGTGTGAGGGCCTGCGGATTCAGGTTGTTATTTATTTTACTGCTAAAGCTACTGGCGCTTGCTGAATTCTGAGGGAAAATTGTTTGATTCTAAAGTAATTTACACGAATTTAAATTGACTTCTTCTCTTCCCGAGGCTTGGTGTATATGATTGATGTTTGAGATTGGTTGTGGAAGGGAATCTAATGTTCAGCATCATAGCTGGTGTTTTTCGTGCCTAACTCATCTGAGGTTCATTAAAACTTTAGATACCATCGGTTAGCATAGCCCGAAAGCCCGTAATTCTATTTCGTTAGTTACACTTTCTGGTTCTTCTAGACCACAAGGAATATATTACTTGCGGATTAGATTTTGGCGGGGATGATTAATTTCAGGGTTTGAAAGGACGGTTTAGAGTATTCGTAGTGTTTGATGAGGGTCTAGATAAGAAGAATGCAGGGCGTACGCTCTTTGATGTAGAGGATCCAAGAACCATAGTCCCCCGGTATAAAGGAAAGTTCTTGGATATATATCAAGCCTTAGAAGTGGCTAGATATGATATTCAGTACTGTGATTGGCGGGCTCGTCAAGATGTTCTCACCATTATGCTCCTCCATGAAAAGGTATTAACTGATTTTGATTAGTATGGTTAAAAAAACACAAAACCATTTACCTATTGATTGAGGTTAAGTCACTCGAAGTTGAATCTTTATGAACTTGGTGGATATCAGAATTCTAAAGTTATTGTTTAGAGATACTTATTTCATTTCATGTGACCAGTTCTTTTTTTTTAAAGAAAAATGGGTGTAAGTTGTAGACATCCTTGACCCTCTAGCTCGTGATTATAAGTCAATCGACACCGTGAAAAAAGAGTTAGCAGATTTGCAGGAAGAATTAGCACAAGCTCATAGACAGGTAAAGATCGTTAGCAGCTGTAGACTAACTACAACAACTTGAAACTGAAATGTCTATCATTCAACTTACCAGGTGTGAAATTGCTCATGAATTTTGAGCTGCGTCCATGTTTATGTAACTCATTGAACAAAAACAGGTTCATATATCTGAAGCAAGGGTTTCCACTGCTTTAGATAAACTAACTCACATGGAAGCATTGGTGAATCAAAGGCTGTTGCAAGGCAAAAGTGCAACTGACGTTGACCAAACATCCTTATCTCCCAGTACTTCTACACAATCAGTTGATATTGACAAGGGAAAACTGCCTCGAAGAAGGTTGAATGTATCTGGTCCTGTTCGATCCAACCATCCCCACTTGAAGAATTTCTGGTACCCTGTTGCTTTCTCCAATGACCTTAAAGATGAATCCTATGGTAAGTCATTTATTGGGCTTGTACCGTCTTTGCTTTTTATATCATGATAGGATAGTGGAACATTGTATTTGAATAAATAATAGCATTAAAAAAGGATAAATGTTTGCTGTAGCTTGTAATTGAACGATCTCTACCCTAATATAATTCTACTTATGGTTCACGGATTTTTTTTTTGTGATCTTGTGAGACACCTACAATGCCCTTTTCTCTTTGTTGGCAAATTGGACTGAATGCAACAGAGATATTTCACCACGTATTTTTAATCCCCCCTTTTAATCTTTTTTTATACAGCCTTGTGTCACGGGGCCATTACTCTCTTCCCCAAAAGCTAGCTCGGGGGGCATGCAACGCGCCCGCTTATATAGTTCAGTACCCTCCCGAGCCTCTCTGATGTGGGACTTTGACATTCTCCCCCAGTCAATCTGCGGGCGACCTCGCCGCGGGGCCCACCGGCAACCTCGCCGGCGTCCGGAGGGTCCACCAGAGATCGAAGGCTCAAGGCTGGCTCTGATACCACTTTGTCACGGGGCCATTACTCCCCCCCAAAAGTTAGCTCGTGGGGGCGTGCAGCGCGCCCGTTTATATAGCCCAGCACCCTCCCGTGCCTTTCTGATGTGGGACTTTGACACCTGGTTTTACCCTAATGACTCTAATATCTGAAAATGAATGGGAATTCTCATGATTCGAGGATGTGTTACCGCTTTTCTGTTTCAGATTCCATTTGAATGTTTTACCATGGGTTATCTTTAGGGGGGGAAATGGGGAACCTGGATGCGTCCAGAACAGCTGTGCACATAGAGCATGCCCTCTGCACCTTGGTTCTGTGAGTGAGGGTCGTACCCGCCCCTACCATGGTATGCAATGACTGCAACAAATTAACAAAAAATTTCTCTTCCCTCTGGACACGTGTCCGTTGGCAGCACAATTAATTCTTATTAATATTTCTTACATATCCACTTGTTCAACTATGAATGTATACATCACCAGACTTGCACATACATGTATAAAGACTCTAAGATTATCATATGGGTGAATGTTAGGCTGGGAGTATGCGACTAATGGGAAATGTGAGAAAATGCCTTCCACTCGACTGTTGAATGTAAAGATCAAGTCAATACCATGTTTTGAGCAAGAGGGGATGATCTGGATTTGGCCCGGCAGTGACTCTCCAGGAACCACACTTCCATCATTACAACCCCCATCGGGGTTTGAAGTACATGCTGAGGTACTTGATGAATATAACCCTTCTCCTTTATATACTGTTATGCAAAGAATACCAGTATCAATAATTATTATCACACGATTTTTAAAGAGACTTAGATGGTGCCTCTTTGGACATGACAGATTGTCATGAAGCTTCCTATAGAACATGGACTATTTTTGGACCTAGCACATGCGCCTTTTACTCACACTTCAACTTTTGCAAAGGGATGGAGTGTTCCCAGGTTTGTTTTGGATCGTACAGTCGAATGTAAACGTAATTTTTCATTTAAAAATGGTAAGAAGGTGCAGAATCCAAGTGAAGTGACCCAAATACCTTTTAGGGAAGTGAGACTTTTATTCATTACGAATTGATTGTAAACCTTTTGACCCCTGTTTTATACAAATATTGTAGTATCTAGTTAAAAAAAAAGGAATACCGTCCAGCAATTAACAAGGTGAATCGTTTTTTTCCCCTCACATGTACAGTTTAGCATGCAATTACTACCTTGCTTCGGACAATGTTATGTTTGAATGCAATTGACTTGCTTGCTCTTTTAGTTCCTAATCCTAAACTAGCCAGTGTGCCATATTGCTTCTCTAGTATTTTGAATATGAATGACTAAACCAGTCTAAGACTCTAAGCTTTAGCTTGTGGAAATAATTCAAAGTGATGCAGCCCCTTTTGTTTTTCGACTTACAGCTTGGTAAAATTTTCCGCACCTGCATCTGGCCTACAAGGGTACTGGGACCCATATCCAAGTGAGATGGAATTCCGACCACCTTGCATGGTCCTATCAACCATTGGCATCTCAAAACCTGGGAAACTGGTGGGACAGGATACCAAGCAGTGTGCCTGATAGGATCCTAGGGAATCAATTGTTAACTTAGTCATAATTGTTTATTATTATTATTATTTGAATAAGTCAAGAAGACAATTAGTTAGCACAATAAGTGGATCATGATCCACTTATCTAGGAATTAGTTAGTTATCCCACTTATCTAGGAATTAGTTAGAGTCAATCAGTTGCAATTCTCTATCTATAAATATCCGTCGATGTACTTGAGTTGAGACAGGAATTAATGAATTGAATTAGTATTGTTTGGAGATTGGAGATCCTCCTTTCTTTCGGCTTCTTTTATCTCCCATTAAGTG